>CBVK0100964307.1:0-10293 GCA_900067695.1 Picea abies | reverse complement strand
GTTGGTTATGGGAGGTTCTTTTGTTTTCTCTAATGGTGGACAACATAGGTGGACAATAACCTGCTTGGAGATCGTGGAATTGAGATCCTATGTGATTATGTAGCTAGCAATTCAAATAGTTCGGTGGGTAAAATAAGCATAATTGTTTGATCTTGGGTGAAATCCATGGATATAGAGTGAAAAGAGAGCTTGGGGAAAAATGGAACCATGTTATCCATTTTATTGACTAGATTGTTGACAGTATATGAGTTGAAACTACTGTACTGATTTTTCACAAAGGGAAATCAATAAATGGACTCTTCTTGTTTGCATTAGAGCACTTAATGGGTTAGATTTCTTGAGGGATTGTGCTACACAAAAGGAAGTTCTTGAATTGATGGCTTGAATGGCCAAGATGAAGAGGTCTATAGCTAATTGAGAACTTATTAGGTTGTTGGATCACCTTGTAGTGAGGGAATTAGTGTTCAAGAGTATTGTGGGTCGAGTTTAGTGAGAAGCAAAGCTAATATATTTCCTTCATGATTTTGGTATCATAGCCAAGTATGGGAGTGGAATTTATAGTAAATGACTATGATTGGGATGTGGATTGAGGCTCCTCTACAACCCATTTGGTGGACAAATGTTTGAGAAAAGACAATGATTATTCTCCGTGTTTATGTGGTTTATCTTTGTGCTGTATATTTGTCATTTAATTACTTGAATTTAGTTGTTCATATGAATTTTGTTAATGGAATAGTTTGAATGGATGGGACCCTATGGTATTTGTACATGTAAAAGAATTCTGGTTGCATATTGTTAAGATTTCTGTTTATGCAATGTCATTTTTCATTTAATTTTGCATTTGAAATCTATGCGGTATTATTAGAAGCCAAATTGGTCAGGAACAGGCAAATGAAATCAAATTTGATTTGAGAGCTCCATTGGCCAAGGATGGTTGTTTGGGAATGTTACAACCAATAACAGTATTTGGTTTCCTCCAACCACATTTTACCTCTGCTATTTTTTTTATTTGTGACAAGCATATTCTAAAATGTGAATGTGCATGTCGCAACCTTCTTTTGAATTGGTTTGATAATCATGCAAATGAATTTGGTGACTAGCTTTGATTATTTCTCCATCACTTTGAGTTGAATGGTATAGTGGTTTATGATACAGATTTTATGAGCAGAACGAAATGAATATAGATTATTATTATGCTTAACACATAATAATAGAGATATAGTAAAACTGATTTCTATTCAATAAGGAAATATGATGAAACTGTAAAATGCAGCGAAAAACACGCTTGCAGGAATGGGGGTGGCTTATCTCTGCGAAGAGATGTGACAAATGCGCTCATTCACAAGAAGATGAGTACAATGAGGCTCTAAAATAATTTTTACAATAACCATGAATGCCAAAAACCTAGACATAAAAAAACCTAACCCTAGGAGATGAAGCGCCAAAAGACATGTGGGCCCCGTTGGGGTAAGCTAGTACATCAACTTCTCGGGGTCGTAACTTTTGCATACGATCTCCGTTTTAGGCGCACGATAGACCATTGGAAAGGCCTATTTGAGGAATACACATGTTGTCGTCATAATTTGACTATATCTAAAATTTGACTGTGGTGAGCCCTAAAAACACTGTTTAGGGCCTCAAAACGACCCGAAAGTGGGGGACCCGAAAACTAGGAAAAAACTGCCAAACTGGAAAACGACCAAAATGAACTAGTTGGAATAGGTGGGAGGCCACTGAAAGCCATATGGATCCATCCTCTCCCCTTAGGAAGCAATGGTCTCCATTGTGTTGAGTTCCCCCATCAGATGAGGAAATTTTTGTTAAATTTGGCCCTGGGTGAGCCACTTGGCTTGGAGCAGGCGCTGCCCTGCTTTGACAACTCAATAAAGCTGGATCCTTTGTTGTCCAGTGATATTGACTTGTGTGTCCAAAATATGATCACTAGTTTCCTATTGCATGCAGTCAGGGTTGAGCTATGTTGGTGTCAACTGTTTTGTTATCCACTCAATGAACCAAATGGCTTTGTCAATTTCAGTTGGAGTAGGGGACGAGTCAGTCAGGGTGGCCGCAAGGGGTAGTGCAACATCCATGGGTCCCAATGGTTGGAATCCCAACCCCACCTGAAAGGGGTTGTGGCCGATTGATCTATGTAGGGCTCGATTATAACTATGATGAACATAGGGAAGACTCTCATCCCATGTGCATGGGTGCTTGGAATTGTACATGTGCAAGATATGCATGATCATCCGATTGACGACCTCAGCTTGACCATCTGTCTGGGGGTGGAAAGCAATGGATTTGGTGATCTTGGTGTTCAACAATGATCAGAGGCTCGACTAGAATTTGTTGAGGAACCAACTATCCCGATCCGAGACAATGGTTTGTGGGATTCCAAAATGTACCCATACTTGTTCAAAAAAGAGCTTGGCAGTGGCCTCTACTGTGATGCTCTTCTTGTAGAGGGCCAAAATCGCCATCTTGAAAAAGCGATCAACAACCACAAAAACACAATCATTTCCCCTCTTGGTGGATGGAAGGCCCGACATGTAGTCCATTGAGATGGATTCCCATGGTCTATCAGGAGCAGACAAAGGTGTGTACATGCCTTGTTTCTTAGTGGTTGGTTTGGAAATAACACATGCAATACTTGCCCACATCCCGTCGAAGTTTCGACCAGTAGAAATGTTTTTGCAATGCTGCCACTGCCTTTTTGATGCTGAAGTGTCCTACCACCCGACTATAGTGGGCTTCCAAAATCAACTTCACTTGCTTTCTTTATGGAACATAGAGATGGCCCAAATGACACAACAACCTGTCCTGAAGATGGAAATTAACAAAAACTAGTTTGTGCCCAACATTTGGTATGTGGTGGCGAAGTTAGGGTCTGTCTCATAGAGTTGGGGCCATCCAAAGGTCTTGTGGCCAAAAGATTCTAGCACCATGGTGAGTGTCGCGACTGGAGGTCAGCTGAGGAAATCAATGACTCGGTTGGTACTTCCTTTTTAATACTTGATGTTGAGGTGGAACTACTACCAGTATGTGGACCACTTCTGATGGCGATCATTATACAATTTACCTTGTGTCTGCATGAATTGCAGTGGCTTACGATTAGTGTGGATGAATGTCTCCTTCCCAAGAATGTAATGTCTCCATTGGCGACATGATTTCACAATGGATTACATTTCTGTGTCGTAAGTAGGGTACTTACGGACAACATATGAGAGTGTCTCACTATGATAGGCCACGGGGTGGTAGTGCTGAGTGAGAATGACGCCCACAAGATAGTCTGAAGCTTCTATCTCGATCTCACAAGGGCTCCTACAGGTCTGGAAATGAAAGTACTAGGGATGAGCACAAGAGTTGCTTCAAATCATCGAACACTTGTTATTGGGACAAGCCCCACACAAATTTTTCCTTACCACCACCCCTGGTTACTTAGCTGAGGGCCCATGCAATATGAAAGAATCCCAACATGAACCTACGATAGAAATTGGCAAGGCCCAAGAAGCTTCGAAGCTTAGTGAGTGTGGTTGGGGCTGGCCAGTCATGGATGACTTGGATCTTGGTTGGATCCATGATCCAGGTGGATATTGGTGGCCACCAACCTATTCCAACTGGCTCCTCTTGTCCGTTTTTAGTTCAACACGTTCTTCTATACTTTTTGTACTTGTGGGTTCTACACTTCTGAGGTTGTCTTAAGCCCTACACATCTTGCAGGTGGATACTGGTGGCGTCTCACCTAATCCAACTTGCTTATTTTTTATGTTTTCATGTCAACACATCTTGTTGTACTTCCAGGGCCATTTTAGAGCCCTAAACAATGTTTTTTTGGCTCTCCACAGTCAAACTATAGACGAAGTCAGAGTTTGATGGTGTAATGTGTAGTTCTCTGAAAGACATTTCCACTGGGCTATCATGCGCATAAAATGAAGGTCGTATGCAAACGTTATGACCTCAAGAAGTTGAGGTACCAACTTACCCATAAGGGTCCACATGAATTTTGACATTTCACCTCCTAGGGTTAGGTTTTTTGATGTCTAGGGTTTTGGCATTCATGAATAGTATCAAAAAGGCCTCTGGAGCCTCATTGTAATCATTATGCTCAGATGGATGCGCGTAGCAGCCACATATATTCTCAGAGATAACTACCAGCATTCGAGCAAGTGTTTCGGTTCTGCAGTTTTACAGTTTCAACCTATTTCATTTATTCAATAGAAGATATTGTTCATTGGATATTTGTGTTGTTCTTCACGTCTTTGTGTTTATTGTATTCAGTCTATTAATCAAATCGTTCTGATCCTAAATCTGGATCAGTGGTATCAGAGATGTATGTTCTTCATTTATTTTTCTTCGTGCATGACCCCGACAAGATCTGGGTACAAGAAGTTGGGACTCGAACCAATCAAGCCGTTGCAATATCGACAATGCCAAGCCCGAAAACAACCCATGGGAGATGAAAAGAAAGATGACGGAGAAGGATATCCTTTTAAAATGTTGCTCGAGGAAGCCCTTGCGCGACAAAGGAACAAAATGATGGAAACATTTGTGCAGATACTTCGACGACTGCCCACAGGAGAAGCATATTCATCAAGCGACCATGCAACCCCCTTCAATGTACATGTAAATTTTGATATTCCATTATTTGAAGGACTAATAGAAGCGGATCCTGTAGATAAATGGTTGAATCTTCTCGAAGGGTATTTTTCGGTCCACAATTTTTTCGATAAGGAAAATATTACTTTTGCATTCCTCAAGGCCATCCCCCATGTTAAGGATTAGTGGAACACTTACTCTGAGCAAAGGGACATAGAAGAGTCTGCAATATTTGTGGTTTCCCCTACATTGGATTCATTCTGGGATGCCATTAAAGGAGAATACTACCCTGTTGGAAGCTACGAGGACCAATACATTAGAGGGACCACATTGCATCAAGAAAAGGATTAGACAGTACCATATTTCACCAATATTTTCCATACCCTGTGCACCATATTGGGTATCAAAGACTCTGAGTGACATCTAGTGCTCAAATACTATAGCTGTTTGCATAGATACATTCAAACAGAAGTGGATTTTCTGGACATCACCTCATTGGGTACGACTTATAGATACACTATCAAGATGAGCATAAATTTAAGCAGAAAAGATGAGAGTTTGGATATGCAAACTCATCATAGCTGATGATCTAGATTTTATGAGCAGAACAAAATGAATACAGATTATTAAAAGATGCTTAACACATAATAACAAAGATACAGTAAAACCAGTTTTCTATTCAGTAAGGAAATAAGCTAAAACTGTAAAATGCAGTGGGAAACAAACTTGTTGGAATGGTGGCGACTTATCTATGAGAAGAGATGTGACGAATGCACTCATTCACAAGAAGATGATTAAAATGAGGTTCTGAAGGACTTTCTACAATAAATAGGAAAATAAAAAACCCTAGACATCCAAAAACCTAACCCTACGAGTGAAGCACCAAAAGTCATGTGGGCCCTATTTGGGTAAGTTAGTACATCAACTTCCCGTGGTCGTAACTTTTGCATACGATCTCTGTTTTAGGAACACGATAGCCCTTTGGAAAGGTCTATCAGAGGACTACACATTTTTCTTCTATTAGTCAAAGGTCATTTTTTTTTATTGTGGCGACCCCTAAAAACACTGTTTAGGGCCTCAAAATGGCCCCACAAGTTAGGGACCCGAAAACTAGGAAAAAAACACTACCAAACTAGAAAACTGCCAAAATGAACCAGTTGGGATAGGCGGGAGGCCACTAACATCCATATGGATCAATCCTCCCCCCTTAGGAAATAATGGTCTCCATTGTGTTGAGTTCCCCCATCAGATGAGCAAATTTCTGTTGAATTTGGCCTCGGGTGAGCCACTTGCCTTAGTGCATGAGCTGCCCTGCTTTGACAACTCAATAAATCTGGATCCTTTGTTGTCAGGTGCCCTTGATTTGTGTGTCCACAATTTTATCACTGGATTCCTATTGCATGTAGTCATGGTTGAGCTCTGTTGGTGTCAACTGCTCTGCTATCTCTGAGGTGTCCAATAATGGTAGGAAATATGGCCAAAGGAGAGCCACGTTGAAGAATTGGTGCAGGCCAAGGAAAAGGGGAATGTTGAGAAAAAAAGCATTGTCACCCATAGCCTTGGTGATGGTGTATGGTCCATACCGGAGTGGGAGAAGCTTCCTATGGGGCCCTGTAAGGCGTTCTTTCTGCAAGTGCAACCAAACTTTGTCTCCCACTTGAAACTTATGTGGCACTCGGTGTTGATCATGGTGCTACTTGTTCTTGGCATTGGACTTTTGTAAAATATCCTAAACCTGTTGGTGGATGTGCTAGATCCACTCAATGAATAAGATGGATTTGTCATATTCTGGTGGAGAAGGGGACGAGTCGGCCAAGGTGGTCGCCAAGGGTAGTGCAACATCCATGGGGCCTAATGGTTGGAATCCCAACCCCACCTGAAAGGGGTTGTGGCAAGTTGATCTATGTAGGGCTTGGTTGTAGCTATGCTGGACATAGGGAAGAATCTCATCCCATATGCGAGGGTTCTTGGAATTGTACATGCACAAGATATGTACGATCATCTGATTGACGACCTCAGTTTGGCCATCTGTTTGGGGGTGGAAGGTAGTGGATTTGGTGAGCTTGGTATCCATCAGTGACGAGGGGATCGAACAGGATTGTGCTGAGGAACCAACTGTCCCGATATGAGACAATTGTTTGTGTGATCCCAAAGTGTACCCAGACGCGTTCAAAGAAGAGCTTGGCAGTGGCCTCTGTAGTGATGTTCTTCTTCCAGGTGGCCATAATCGCCATCTTGGAAAAGTGATCAACAACCAAAAAAACATAGTCATTGTCCCTCTTGGTGGATGAGAGGCCCGAAATGTAGTCCATTGAGATGGATTCCCACGACTCGTCAGGAGTAGGAAGAGGGGTGTACAAACCCTATTTCTTAGTGGTCGGTTTGACAATAGAGCAGATGCTGCAGGACTTGATATACTTGCCGACATCCTATCGAAGTTTCGGCCAGTAGAAATGTTTTTGTAGCACTGCCACTATCTTTTCAACGCCAAAGTGTTCTGCCACCCAACTGTAGTGAGCTTCCCAGATCAACTTCACGTGCGCGCTTGATGGAACACAAAGATGGACCAGATGACACAACAACCCGTCTTGAAGATGGAAATTAACGACCACTGAGTTTTCTCACAACATTTGGTAGGTGGTGGAGAATTCAGAGTTTGTCTCATAAAGGTGGGGCCATCCGGAGGTCTCATGGCCACAAGACTCTAGCACCGTGGTGAGTGCCACACCTGGAGGTTGGCTGAGGCAATCGACAAATTGGTTGGTACTTCCTGTTTTATACTTGATGCTGAGGTGGAACTGCTGTAAGTATGTGGACCACTTCTGATGGCGATCATTCTTCAATTTTCCTTGGGTTTGCATGAACTATAGTGGCTTGTGATCAGTGTGGATGACTATCTCCTTCCCAAGAATGTAATGTCTCCAATGGAGGCAGGCTTGCACAATGGAGTACATTTCTTTGTTGTAATCAGGGTACTTACAAAAAACATCTGATAGTGTCTCACTATGATACACCACGGGGTGGCCATCTTGATTGAGAACGATGCCCACAACATAGTCTGAATCATATGTCTTGATCTTAAATAGATGATGCAGGTATGATAATGAAAGTACTGGGGATGAGCACAAATGTTGCTTCAATTCATCGAAGGATTGTTGTTGGGACATACCCCACACAAATTTTGTCTCACCGCCACCCCTGGTTACTTGGTTTAGGGCCCATGCAATATGAGAGAATCCCAACACGAACCTGTGATAGAAATTGGTGAGGCCCAAGAATATTCGAATCTCAGTGAGTGTGGTTGGGTCTAGCCAGTCACGGATGACCTAGATATTGGCTAGATCCACATGCACACCATGCTAATCAACGATGTAGCCTAAGTAGTGGACCTTGTCCATGCTGAAGGAGCATTTTTGCAAGTTTTCATATAGTTTGTGTTGCCGCAGGTTGTGAAAAACCTGTTGAATATGCTACAAGTGTTCCTCCAAAGTCTTACTGTAGACGAGGATGTCATCTAGATACATCACTATAAAATTACTCTTGAAAGGTCCCAGGATATCGTCCATCATCCTCATAAAATTTGCTAGAGAATTTGTCAAACTAAAGGGCATGACCAACCATTCAAAAACACCTTATTTTGACTTGAAGGCGGTCTTGCATACATATGTTTTTTCTATTGGGACCTGGTGGTATCCATACTTCATATCAATCTTATTGAAGTATTTGGCCCCCGTGAGCTGATCAAGGAGGTCGTCGATTCGAGGAATCAGGTACCAGTTCTGGACTGTGATTTTATTTGGGGCTCGGTAATTATTGCAGAGTCACTAGGTCCCATATGTCTTTTGCACCAGTACGATTGGGCTCCCACAAGGCGATGAGTTGGGATGGATGTGCCCCTTGTGGAGTAGTTCTTGGATCTACCTCTTGATCTCCTCATTTTCTAACAGAGAGCTGTAGTATACCGACTCATTGGGTAGCGGTGCACCTGGGGTCAAATCGATGGGATGCTTGACCTGGCAGTGTAGAGGTACCTCGATAGGAGAGGAGAATATATTTGAGTATTATTCCATGACCTTATCCACTTGATTTTGTTGCATGGAGAGATTGTCCGCGGAGGCCCTAGATGTGGCTGCGATCTTTTGCTTGCTCTGAGATCAAATCACGAAGAAGACAAATTTCTCGGTCTGAGAGATGACCTTCCTGCATTGTTTGGCATAGATAAATGAAATAGCATTAGGAGAGACTTCCTCAGGTATCCTATACAATTTCCTGTTCAAAGTAATAATAATACTACGAGGCCTAGACTCATATACACAATGACGTTTCCATAAATAAGATTGGCCAAAAATAAAATTACAAACTTCGAGAGGAGCAACATCACACAATACCTTGTCTTTGAAGGGCTTGATGTCGTACGATAGTCGACAATGTTGGATGAAACATAGATCACTTCCATGGCGGAGCCATCCAATGGTGTAGGGCTGCAGGCGCGACATTGTCAGCAGGGCTAGCTGCTTGACTACCTCTGTTGAGATGAGGTTCTTCTGACTACCACTATCAACGATGAAGTGTAGTGGGGTGCCTTTTACCCACATTTGCAAATGGAAAAGATGATCGCCTTCTTCTGGCTCATTTTGTTCACCAGGCTTGAGCTTGGTGGTAGCAACAGTGGAACTCGGTTTCGTGTGAATGATCCATCTTCCCCTTTCTAGTTTTGACTTAGAGTCAGGACCTGCATCTGATTCAAAGGCTTTCACTTTGTCCACCAATGATTGCTTTGATCGATAATCAACAATGTTATGACAAGGGCTCTTATGGATGTCACACCACTTCCCGGTATCCTTCTTTGTCTTTCCGGTGTCCTTCTTTTCTTGCGGCTTGGACTGGTTTTTATGATACTATTCATCTTTGCTTTGTTCTTTGTTCTGTAGGTTGGGGATGCCCTTTCCTGATTTTTTTTGCAAGGGGTTCCTAGACCCAAATTGTCTCGTCTTTTGTTTGAGTTTCTACTCGGGATTGACGACATATCGATAGGTCATGCCCATGCCAGAATGAATATTAGGAATTGTGTAGACATGGATATCCGAGTTCTCTTAGATCCATTCATTTCAACCCATAAGTATGAAGTTCAGAAAGATTTGTAGAAGGTAATTCATGGAGATCGACTTGGGATATATCTGACAATGAAATAAGTCACCAATGTAAATTTACTTGAATCTGATTCCATGTGTTGAATGAATGAGCAGAGTTTCAAAACATATATCACTTACAAGAAGGACTAAAACAAATTGCTGCTACATCGTCTGCGAGAAATTGTCAAGGATATCTTGCGTCTTGAAGAACTGATGTTTGAGACTAGACCCCACCTCAATCAAGTTGAGATTAAAGTAGAATATTTAAGGACTAAGGTGGGAGTTTATTCTTATGGTATTCAATATTTTCCACTTCGCCTATGGTTGCATATGGTATTTGGCATTGATCAAACATACCATCATGTTTAACAAGACTTTATTACTTGTATGCAGGCACAAGAGTATGAAATTTATGATATGAAACCATTCTTCAACAATAGACAATTTGCAAGTGATAATTTTACAGTGGACGAGGTAGAGGGAATTATAAAACTTCCTGTTGCTTGATGAGAGGCTTGAATATTATTTGATCTCATCCTTTTATTATATGTATAATATTAAATCCTTC
>CBVK0100964306.1:0-10293 GCA_900067695.1 Picea abies | reverse complement strand
CCCTGCGTGGGTATATAAACGAGCCCTCATTCTCAATTGTAATCATCTTATATATCATCTTATATCTTATATCTTATCTATTCATATATTATTTATAGTCCTACATGGATTACTTTGTTATATTCCAAGTATTTTGGATTATTCTTGTGTGAGCGAACTTTGTTCGTCCCAGTATTATTGCTCAACTCCATTCTATTCAATCCGTTGAGACACCCTCTGTGCATCCTGACCTCCAAGCTATCATTTCCACACATCAAGTTGTTTCTTCCACCCCTCGGGGACTTCCTCCTTCTTGTGGTGTTCATGATCATTCCATTCCCCTTGTTCGTGGCATTCTTCCTCCCAATGTTCACCCTTATTGTCATCCCTTTGCCCAAAATAATGAAATTGAGAAAATAGTGCAGGAATTTCTCCAAGCGGGTGTTATTCGCCCTAGTACCAACCCTTATTCTTCCCCTGTGGTCTTGGTACTTAAGAAAGAAGGTACTTGGCGCATTTGTTCTGACTTTCGTGCCCTCAATAAACTCACCATCAAGGATAGGTTTCCCATTCCTGCCATTGATGATCTCTTGAATGAGCTGAGTGGTGCTCAATACTTCACTAAACTTGATATGCGTTCTGGCTACCACCAGATACATATGCAAGAAGCTGACATACCAAAGATTGCCTTTCACACTCATGAGGCTCACTATGAGTTTTTGGTCATGCCCTTTGGCCTATGTAATGCCCCCTCCACCTTCCAAAGCCTCATGAATCATGTCGTCCATCCTTTTCTCGACATTTTGTCTTAGTTTTCTTTTATGATATTCTCATCTATAGAAAAACTTGGCAATCCCATCTTGCTCACGTGGATCAAATTCTCCATCTACTCTCTTAGCACCAACTTTTCCTCAAACGATCTAAATGTGCCTTTGGCGCCTCATAAGTAGAGTACTTGGGTCATATTGTTGGCAAGGCTGGTGTCCGGGTGGATCCTAAGAAGATTGAATCAATGCAGGATTGGCCTCGCCTTAAGACTATCAAAATCTTGCATGGTTTTTTGGGTTTAACAGGCTATTATTGCAAGTTTGTTCATAATTATGGGAAGATTGCGGCCCCTCTCACTGCTCTCCTTAAAAATAATTATTTCACTTGGACTCTCACAATGGATTTGGCTTTTCAAGCTTTGAAGGCGACTATGTGTACTACTCTGGTCTTGGCCCTTCCTGATTTCACAAAGAACTTTGTCTTGGAATGTGATGCCTCAGGCAGAGGAATTGGAGCAGTCCTTATGGAAGAAGGTAGACCTTTGGATTTTACCAGTAAACAATTGTCAGAACGCCATTTGAGCCAATCAATCTATGAAAAGGAAATGTTGGCTATTCTGCATGCAATAGATCTCTGGTGCCCTTATCTCCTAGGGAAACACTTCCAAATTAAGCCAGATCATCAAAGCCTCAAGTATTCTCTAGAGCAATGACCTTCCTCCCAGAGCAACAAAAATGGGTAACTAAGCTCTTTGGTTATGATTATGAGATCATTTACAAGAAAGGCAAAGAAAATGTGGTTGTTGACTCTCTTTCTCAGAAATATGAAAATGAAGGGTCCCTTTTCTCCCTCTCCTTCATTGTACCAGATTGGCTCCAAGCTGTGCGCCAAGGATGGCTACATGATCCTAAAATCTCGCATCTAATCCAACAATTGCAAGCCAACTCTCCAGTTTCCCCAGGGTACTCTTGGCACAATAATGAGCTTCGCTACAAAGGTCGTTTTTATTTAAGTAAACAATCACAACTTAAATCCACGATGCTTTTTGAGCTTCATGATACTCCCACAGCTGGGCATTCAGGGTTTACCAAAACCTATGACCGGGTCAAACATTCTTTTTTTTCTGGGGTATGAAAAAGGACGTTCGCACTTTTGTAGCAGAATGTGATGTTTGTCAATTCAACAAAGGAGAAACCATCAAACCTCCTAGCACACTCCAACCACTTCCGATTCCACCTGCTATTTGGAGGGACATCTCTATGGATTTTATTGTGGGATTACCTAAATCAAGCAATAAGTCAGTCATCATGGTGGTCGTAGATCGTCTTTCCAAGTATGCTCATTTTTGTGCTCTTCAACACCCATTTACCGCATCCACTGTGGCTCAACTTTTCATGGATCATATCTTCAAGCTTCATGGCATGCCTCATTCTATTATTTCCGATTGAAATCCCACTTTCACCAACAATTTTTGGCAAGAACTGTTCAGACTACAGGGCACCCAATTACATCTCAACACCGCCTATCATCCCCAGACTCATGGTCAAACTAAAGTCGTCAACAATTGTTTGGAGACTTATTTGAGGTGTTTTTCCTCTAAAAGGAAAAATCAATGGGCTCAATGGTTACCATTAGTTGAATGGTGGTACAACACTTCTTACCATACAACTACTCGCATGACTCCTTTTGAAGTAGTCTATGGCCAAAAGCCACCTTCCATTCTCTCCTACATGCCAAGTGTATCGAAGGTCCAATAGGTTGACCCAACACTTACAGTTTGCGAGGCTATTCTCCGTACTCTAAAAGAGATTTTGTTCATGGCTCAGAATCGCATGAAGCAACACGCCGATCAAGGTCGCTCATAACTTCAATTTGTGGAAGGAGACCAGATATTTCTTCGACTACAACCTTATAAGAAAATTTCACTCAAGGCCGAACATTGTCAGAAACTGGTGACCAAATTTTATGGTCCTTATACAATTCTCAAGCGCGTTGGATAGGTGGCCTATCAGTTAGCTTTTCCCAATCACTCTCAGCTCCAGATTGTTTTTCATGTCTCCTGCTTAAAGAAGGTAATTGGAACTAAGTGCCAAACTCAAACCAACCTTCCCGAGTTGGATGAAGAAGGATCCATTTGGTTGCATCCACAAGTAGTTTTGGACCAACGAGAGCATTTTCTTCGTCAACGTACCATCAAGGAAGTGTTAGTCCAGTGGAAAGATACAACTCCAGTAGATGCCACCTGGGAGCCCGCTAACATTCTGCAACAATTTCCTCATCCCAAGCCTTGAGGACAAGGCTGATTTTAAGGGGGAGGGAATGTTAGGGACCTAACCTACCTAACCCCTCAAGTGGGTAGAATAATATATTTCCATGTAATAAAGGTCAATATTAATAAGGGTTAGCAATGAGGAGGAATAAGTCAAATGTAAGAAGACCTAATAGAAGCTTTCGCTTCTAGAAGGATCTTCCTCTAGATTGTTCTTTTGGATAGATAGATTTAGTATAAATAGGAATAGAGGGTATGGGAAGTTTTGTCTTGGATATTATTGTAATAGAGCTTTGCTCTGCTGTAGGTTGCCCCTCCTCGAAGAGGAAATTGAACATTGCTCTCAGTAATCAAAGTGCTCTTTCTAGTGTTATTCTGGTATTATTGTGGTATTGTTTTGGTTATATCATTGTTTCTTTGCCATTTCTAGCTAATCATTTATGTTCTGCATACTATTTTATATCTGGAATACTACAATGACACATTAATACATTGTCACCCATCATCGCACTTATGCCTTTGAAAAAGGAGGCCAATTCATCCTCCTCAAAATATCACTTCACACTTTATCATTAATGAATGATCTCAAATAGGAGAGTATTTAGTGTGTCATGCTTAAGCACACAAACTAATATTATATGTTCTTTAAGAAATTCTATTGTTTTTCGCACAATTTCCACCAACCAAACTTATCTAAGAGAACTTATAAACCCACATAATTTGTCATTCCTTCTTGGACATTTTCCCTTGCCAATCACCCATTCAACACCCTATATAGAATGGGAAAATTGTCAATAGAGAAGCACCCATGGTATAACATCCTTGTGCAATAATATATAGGATTCATGAAACAAGAGAAAATGATCATAGGGAAGTTCATAGTTTTAAGTACTTCTATTTCCTTAGAGACATAGTTCACAATGACTAACAACACTTTTGAATCCACATCGTCATAACTTCCAATTCTTTAAGTCATAACCATAAGGTAGTTGATGTTGATCATGCTAGGTTTAGGTATGTCTTCTACCCCTCTTTCTGATCCCTCTTGCCACACTTGCAACCACTCAATGAACCTCTTCAACATGGCATCCCCAAACCCCCTCTCCACATCTCAAAGAACTTGCTCTACTTGCTCTTCTCCTTACACCATCCAAATATCTTAGTTCACCACTTAGATTCTAGCTAAAAATGGCATACCTCTTCCCCAACCATGTTCATTAAGGAGAAACCTCAAAATTTGTATTCCTCCGATGATCAACGCAAAGAAAATACCACAGGGGATTATGCTCTCCATCCAGCCTCAAACTACCTTAGCAAATTCCCCATCTAC
Source organism: Picea abies (assembly GCA_900067695.1). Classification (NCBI taxonomy): domain Eukaryota; kingdom Viridiplantae; phylum Streptophyta; class Pinopsida; order Pinales; family Pinaceae; genus Picea; species Picea abies. The sequence goes on along the minus strand of CBVK0100964306.1, from coordinate 5,947 downwards.
ACTTAGCCACTTATAAATTTCAACTTTAGATCCCTACCACATGTGCCACCATACTTTTGTCCCATTCCTCTCCTTCCATTGGGCCAACTGCTATCTTTCCTATTAATCATCCATTCCCCAATGACATCATTCTCTTTTTGACAACTTTTAGAGATGACATTGTGCCTACTCCTTGACCTATTTCCTTCCAAACATAGCACTAGATTGTATAGATAGGCTCTAGTGCCTCATAGAAACAAGAAGTTGATGACACTGTTTTAGATGAGATAATTCCACCTTATCCCAAACCTAAGAGAAATGTCACTAAGGTTCTTCCTCATCACATTTAGCACTAATGAGAATTGAAGCTTAGAGTACAAATACCCCATGTTTTAGAATTGATATCTAAGTAACAATGACCAAATAAATTGAATATGTGGTGATTAATGATTCCTTGGATGCTTTATAAAGGTTGGAAAAATTAGTTATGGAAATGTATTTTATGTAGAATGCTACATTGGTACATAATCATGTGAAATTGGATAATAAAATATAGTTTTCCAAAGATAGCTTGTTGAAACTGAAATATTGCTTTCAAAATCAAAACACCAAACCGATGCTAATTGCAATACCTTGGTTTTGAGTCCCCATATTAATAATGTATTTTTTTTATTTGAAAGTGGCCAAAGTGCCTAGGAAATATAATACTTTGAACATTGCAAATAATAAAATACATTAATGGTTGCAAGATGGACAAGGACAAGGACACGAGTTATAGGGGGCTATGATTCTGCGAGAGGGGGCTAAAGGGGATAAGTATTTATATTATTATTATATTTACCCATCTTGGTTTTTATTTGGGAAAAGTGGTTACATGAGATTTTTGAGGGAAAGCCCATATGGTTCTTGATTTTCATGTAAATATATAAACCCCTCTTTTGGGTTGTTTGGGGGTTCACTCTTTCATTTTGGTTGCTCATTCATTTTTTATTCATTCATTGTTTCTCATCGTTTGGTTCATTCATTCATTCATGTTCTTGTTTGGGACATGGGGACAAATTGATGAGGAAAGGAGCCATTATTTTGTTCGTTGTAGAAATTACTAGTGTATTCCATCCATGAATTGGTGCTCGTATGTATGAGATGCATTGACATGTGGTAAACCTTGTTCACGGTTGCAAATCTTGAGAGCCCCACCATGAATATTCTTGACCAGATGCGTTGGAGCCCTGGAAAGAAGTGGACAGCCTGAGGGACTACGTGGTAGTGAAGGGGTTTCATTGTCTTTGGGTGGTGTAGGCTAGAGAGAAGAGAGCTGACGTACTTTGGATTGTTGTGTCTTGAGAAACTTGTGAGTGCTTGAGTGCTGACTGGTTTGGGAAGTTGAGTGTCTCTCCAGAACTCGTCCTTGTGGATTCATAGCCCTAGCTCGAGGGTGACCTACTTTTGAGACTTTGAACAACAATGTCTAAGGTTGGGTGGAACGTCCTTGGTCTGCAACAAGTTGGTGATTGGTTTTATTAAAGATAAGTGCTCTTTGTCATATGTTCCAATTCTTGTATATTTATTTCCATTGTGTATTAATTATTATATCTGAGATATGTATTTTTAATGTGTCTGGTTGCTGGTTATTGTTGTGCATGGCATGATTAAGCATTATTTTTAAGTCTAGCATGAATCTTGATTATTGCATGTGTGGTTATTACATTTATTTTATGCTTCTTTATTAATTAATTGTTATCAAAATTCGAAATCAGCTCTTGAAGTGTGATTTGAAGTAGCTTGGCCAACCTACTGGTGGATGGGTACATTACAAAGTGGTATCAAAGTTTATGGTTCAAACACCAAACTTGTATGGGCTAGGACGATTGTGAATTGGGAAAATTCATTGTTGCATATTTTGGTCTATGCAAATTTGGGAAAATGGAAAAATTAGAGAGAAATCCCCCAATTTCGTGAACATGATTCGAATTAAATGACCCAAGAGTGTCTAAGAAGTTAATGGAGTCAATATGCAGAGTTGCATAGATAAATTCGACCTAGAAGGTCGAAAAACATTCGAGTGTTGTAACGCTAGGTAGAGTTAGAAGAATCAACGACCGAGATCATGTTTGATCTTGAGATCAACAACCCAAATTCACCCTTGATAAATTTAAAAATCTATAAGGTTTCGAAGTTTGGCAAGGTTACCAAATCAATGACCGAGATTCATTTCGAAAATTGAGAAAATGAGGAAGATCGGTGATCCGTATTCATTTCTGGCTGTTTGGGAAGTCAGAGAAAATCAATGGTCAAGATCATTTTGAGTAGGAGATCAACGAACTTGATTCACTTGGGATTTGATTGAAAATTTTAAGTGTTGAAGTTCTCCAACATAATTCGTCGATGGTCGGATCGAAAAGATTGGTGAAGACTTGGTTTGACCAAAATAAATATCTGATCATCGATGACTGATGGTCGGAGATTGACAGGTTTTGGTGAAGGAGTTCATGCATCCAATGGAAATCTTCGATCGCTAATGACCTATGGTCAAGAGTCGACATATTTAGTGCGAAGTTCAAATTCTTCCAAGAGAAAATGTCGATGGCCGATGAAGGAAAGAGGAGGGTGATGTGTCATGCTACGTCAACATCCATGTGTAATTCGACATCAACCAACTAATTCCTCAAGATGACGTGTGATTCCATTTCATCATCTACGTGACATGCCACATCAACATAGTTTCCACGTCGGACAAGAGATGGTTGATCGTCGATGGTCGAGGTTTGGTGAGATTTGTGAGAAATATTGGTTTGCTAAGGGAAATGAACAATGACCAATGGCCAATGATCAGGCATTGGGAAGATTCACGAGCAAGTTTGGTTTTCCAAAGAGAATCGTCAATCATCGATCACTGATGTAGTGCCAGAAATCAACGACCAAGATTATCTTAAATTGTTGATCGACGGTGGAAATTGATCCACGGGGTTTGGAAAGGATTAGTAGATCAATGGATAATATTCCAACCGATTTGAGATTGATGACTCAAATTTAAAAGGATGTTACCACATAAAATAGTCAAAATTCTACGAACTTTTTCGGGTTTTTGAAAGTCATAAACTTGCAGGGTGATTGTGAGGCCCTAAAAGACATTTTTAGGCAATAAAAATCCACGAGAAGAGAGTGTACCAAGGTACACATTGCCTCTATATATTAAATACAATATCTCGAGGAAAGCTACCCAACGAGTTACTCTGGACGCAAAACAAAGCTTACATGAGAACGTTATAACTAAAACACTTAAGGTAAAATTTTGGCCCCAATTTACTTCCAAAGGGAATAACTCCTTGCTCAAAAGTTTGTTTGAGGCACATGAGTAGTCTATGGAAAAATTTGAGCCATAGAGGACAACCATGGAGCCAGATTTGGGATTCAGGTATGTGAAAATGTGCAGGAAGAGAAAGAAGACACCCATAGCATACATGGATAAATGGGGTAAAACATTCTAAACTTCTCTGGACCATAACTTTCAACTCGTAGCTCATATTTGAGAAAACAAATAGTCACTGGAAAGGTCCCGAGGAAGAGAAGACATTTATCAACCCAAAATTTTGAATTGGGCACTAAAAGTTCTTAGAAAGTAATAAAGATATTTCTATAGCAATAAGTGAGTGAAAATTACAAACTATGAATGTTGTAACTTTTCACTTAGAACTCATAATGAGACACAAGTATAGTTGTTGGAAAGATGATTTGTAGGAGAAAAACTTGGAATTAATATAATTGAGAGAAATTTGATATAATTATTCATGAATTGAGCAGAAAAAGGACCTGTAACATTAATTGCCAAAATTTCTATAATCTGCATAATTCTAACAAAATAGTTGCTTGCACATTTTGCAGAACTAGGGGATATAAACATACCAGTTCAAGCTAAGAATGCATATTTGGGACATGGAGGAAGGAGAGAGAGCCTTCAATCGTAAAAGAGAATCCAAAGGTCAAAATTCCAATGTTGGTAATGTAGAGACATAATCAATTGGGCACAAGAGTAGAAGGGAGGCAAAAACATTAATAGAGGTTGTGAGAAGCTTGAGAATAGAAGTGCAGAGTTACAAAGAAGACAATGAGAAGATGATGAGAGAACAAAATCAAATAAATTCTCAAATGATGCAAATCCTAAATCAGTTGCAAAGGCAAGCAAATAATGGATCAGACTCAAGGCAGGAGGAAGAAGGAAGACATCATGAAATAAGAGATAACTATAGAAGAACTGGTCATTCAAGAAGTTCTAGTAGAAATCATAGACATCAAACACTTCCTTATTTAGCAAGGAAATTTTATGCATCTGAAGATTCCTTAAGTAGGCCAGAAGTGTCTCTTGTTAGGCACCAAAGAAGAAGACATGAATTGGATAGTTTGCAAGGAGATTTGAGGAAGCTTAAGTCAACATCCTTTGATGGTGAAAGAGAAAGGAAAGATGATGTTGAACCCTAGTTTCTTATAATTATGAAGTATTTTAAGTTGCACAACTACTAATCTAACCTAGAATCCATAATTTCCACATACCATTTGCATGGAAAAAATGCTATGTGGTAGGATCAGTTGAAGTAAGTTGAACACATTAATGAGAGAAGGATCACTTGGAAGTAGTTAAAGATATAGTTTTAGAAGGAGTATCTTTAGAACACATCTATGACAAGAAGATGCAAGAGTTCTTTAAACTCAAGTTGGGGAGCATGACCATGAGAGAATATGAAATAAGTTCTTGGGATTGTTGAAGCATGTGGGGTTTATCAAGAATGATAAGGTGAAGATACATAGGTTTTTGAGTGGACTATCGTCATTTTATAAAGAGAAGATTCAATATGATGAACCCAGGACTTTGACAGAGACCATTAGGAAGGCTAAGTACATATATGAGAAAGGAAAGGGAAGATAATTCTTGCATAAATATTTGAAGGATAAGAAGAAATATAAATTTGATCAGAGAAGGAAGGGATTCAAACCCCCTTTCAATAGAAACATTCCTAATAAAAATCAACAAGATCAGTCTACTAAGGATGAATCCAAGAGAGAAGACTCCTTAGGAAAAATGGGAAGACCACCAATCAAATGTTGGGGATGTAAAGAATATCAAATGTACAAGGATTGTCCTCACAGAGAAGAAAAAATTAAGACCATGCACAACATCCAAGAGGCTACAATAGTAGAAGACGTGGGAAGAAGTATTCCAAGAATATATGCAGCGTTAGAAGATCGACACACAAAACATCAATCCCATATGATTGAGGTGGAAGGTAAGATCATTAATCAACTTCTTGTTATTTTAATTGATTCAGGAGCAAGACATTGTTACATTGATCCTAAAACAATGGACATATTTCTTTTGGATAAAAGTAAGCTCGAAAAGTCAAGTTTGGTTCAACTAACCACTGGAACCTGTTATCCTCGATTTCTAGGGATAACTAGGAGATCATGTCTCGAGGCCCACAGGTCCTAGACATGGAGTACTGAGAGCATGATTGACCTGAGCATGGCCCTGGAGGGCCCATATTTCTTCTCTTTCATCAGACTCGTCTTGTTAGCAGCAACAACATCCATCACCATCGGCCTGGTCTTGTATCAGAGAAGGCTCTTGCTCCATGAGGTAATTGGTCCAAGTATCATGGTATGTGTCACTTTGATCATTATAACCTTTAGATATATGCATCTTACTCCTTTTATTTCTGACGACTGCTTGGATCTTACATTAACCCACTTGACCATGGTTGGGGGGATTGACAGGGTGTCCTAGCAAGCCTGTACCCATAGGTTTTGGTTTGCCACCAGGGGGATTTTTGAAGAGCCATCGTCCGCTCCCATCATATCATCAATTTTTCATCTTATCTCCTGCTCATTTGTTCCATTCCCCTAGTCCAAGCATTAGGATGATCTGTTTGTGGGGTTGCACCTTATCTCGTGGGAAGAAGGGGCTAAAGGCCCAGAA
>CBVK0100964305.1:0-10293 GCA_900067695.1 Picea abies | reverse complement strand
TTTCTCTCCTTCTTCTTCTTTCTCAATTTCTCTCTGCAAATGTGTATAGTATTTTCTAGCTAGATTTATTCTGTACATGTTCAACACATTTACAAAATACGTATAGTATGACTACCATAAACTAATTTAGTTAATGGATAGAGGTTGTCCCATTGAAAAAAGTAATGGTATAATAGTAATAAAGTTATTTGGTAAACACATCATCATGGGGTTTAGTGCCCCATATGTGTTAATATTAAGTGATGCTTCATATTTATCATAGACAGATTTGATGGATTTTCTTTAGAGAAAGGGATCAACTTGTTACCCCCCCTCACCTAGGGGTAAATAGAGGATATCAGTCTCCATGATCAACCACATTGCAGATAGTGATCCCATAGATGTTGATCAACACTCTCCACAAAAAACAACCCCTCATATGCCTCCCCCATCATCATTTCTTAGCTCATTTACTTGATCAACATGGTTCATATGATGATGGTGGCATGACACACATGAGGTACATTATTCGTTGTTTCATATAAAGTGTTACATTTCATGCATTAGGAATTTAGGTGAGGATCACAGGTTGAAGTCAGATAATGGATAATGATTCTTGGAAGTTATGTTTTTTTCCTTGTTTCACCTTGGTGTCCATCATATGTGTCCTAGTCTAGTGTTGTCGCTCTTTGGGAATATGGACACTACTAGGAGGCCTTGATAGGGGTAACATATCACTCCCTTCCATACTTAAAATATTCCATCTATGTTCCTTCTGTTGTCCTATCTTTTGGAAATGGTTGTTACATGTGCACCAAAAGGGCCCATACCTTCATCCTCCTATGAGAAGAAGGGGATAGAGTTATCGAGGTTGATATAATTGGTAAAAGAATGGAAAATTAAATGGGTTAAAAAATGAAGAAATTTAATTTGATCTCCACCCCATCGATACGAGGCAATCACCCCAAGTCCTAATGCACATAATGGATATCAAATTAAAAGGACTTAATGAATCCAAGTAAAAAAAATAACAAATGCATAAACCTAAAAATGGGTCTTGAAAAGTAATGAATGAATAATCAAAATGAAAGGATAGGGGTTTGGAATACACACATTTCCATGGAAAGGGTAACTCAAGCACCAAGTGCTCCCTCTACCAAGGTTCTCATGGAGATGAAACCACACGTGACCTTGCATGTCAATGAAACTATGAACATGAAGTAAACCCCATACCATGTCATTCAATTATACTTACACTTGAAGGGTTTCTCGAGAAATACTCCTCTACTTTGGTACTATCACACCTAATAGGGTCTTGTGATGGTCCTCCCATACCTAAACTTGGAAAATTGCATAACATCTTAAGCTAGTTTGAATTTTGAAGAATATACCTAATGTGAATTGTTTACATGGATATTGTATTAGATTGCGGCTTACTTTGTATGATTATAATGACTCTTGCATATTGTAATGGTTGGTCTTACTTGATTCTATGAGCCTTTCTTATTGATGATGCACCCCTAGTATGGTCCTTTGGATGATGGCTCATGATGATGTCATGCATTGTTTGGAGGATGTTGCAACTTTGATGATGAGAATTAGGTTCCTTGATGACTTGGCCTACCTTTGGACACCTTCCAACACCTCTTGGAACTTGGATATTGCACTACTGAGATGCGACATTGCAAATATTTCCATATGTGTCATCCAAAGGGAAAGAATCCCCATAAATTGGACAATGTTCCCTTTAATGATTTTAGGGTTTGATTGGATGCCATGGCACTTGACTAGGATTTTATACCCCTTTAAAGGGACGATGGAGTCTTCCTCATGCATGACGTTGACACTTTGACCTAGGATGTTGGATATCTAGAGGATGACATCATACTTGGAGTGACATGAAATTGAATTGGGCCAACCTAGCACATGGGTGATGAGATGGAACTTGATTGATGATGAGATTTCACCATATTGATGAGGGGACATGGATTTTCATGATGATTTTCACCTTTTGGGGATGGATGTGGCCTTTGAATCATTTTCACCCCTTGAGGAGATGATGTCACATTTAATTTTTCCTATACACTCACACATGTGGAATTTTGAGAGGATGTTTTTGATGTATTAACACTATATCTTTATTTTGAGGTTATCTTGGGAGTCGACTTCAGAGCTATGCACCTTGTATCATGGATTTATTATGTTATAGGGGATTTTAGAGAGACGAGTCACTATGATTGTATCATATATATAGAGGAGGGTTTCCTCATTTGTAAATCATAACTCATCTTGTGGAGAATTACTTATAGCACTTGTTTATTCTCTTATTCATCATGGAGAACTTATGCACACTTTATTGGAGATGATATAGTGGATGCTTTGCAAGTTTGTTGTGGATGATTTCATGTTTAGGTTTTCTTTCATGCTCAATGATTTAAATAATAAGTGTTCTTTTCAAGTATTTAATGGTTTATTCTTGATGTATTAAGTAAATGATTTATCAAAGTGATGATAATTTTCATGTTATCTTGTTTTTATTGGATAAACATTGTTTTGAAACCCTATGAAGGTTTGTAGTGGACTACCTTCCCTTGTTGTCATTTATTTCAATCTTGTTAAAGGATATAAGTTTATTTCTAGGGGTTGTAGTGGATTACCCTAGTCTTGTTCTTATAGCTTAACTATCTAGGGTTGTAACTTGTAGTGGACTACTCTAGGGTTTTGAAAAAAATACACCTATATCTCTTGTTAAAGGTCTTTAGAAGACATAGGATGACCTCTTAGGGTTTGTAATGGACTACTGTGATTTTTTATCCTAAAGGGTTAATACCTAGGGTTTAATTCCTGATTCTTTTCTTTCTTATTCTCTCCATAGTAGTTGCATATTTGACTCCATATGCCCAAGGAAGCTAGATGATACTAGTCTAATCTCTTGGAAAGTGACCTTAAACCCTAATTCGTTTTACTCCTTGATGTATTATGGTAGATTGAAGTTTAATTGATTTCCTTTTTCAATATTTCATCCTCTAGTATCTTAATGTCTAGGGTTTATATCCTTTTGACCTTAGAATATTCCCTTGACATCATTTATTGCATCATTGTTGTAGTTTTCAACCAACTAAGTCTTGACATCTTTCACATTTTGAAGGTGTTTCATGCCATCTTATATTCCTGCAAGCATTGGTTACTTAATGTGATAGTATTAGATTGCATTTCACATCTCTTTCATTGCATTTTATTGGTTTTAGGACTGTTATCTTTTGATGCCATAACTTGCCATATTGTTGAAGTAATCATCTTTTAATACAAGTTTCATTACAACCATACCTTTTCTTTTGTTTTGTAGTGTTTCGAGGAATTTATTTTACTTGTTTGACCTAATAGATGCTATCTGTTTCCTTAGAACACATCACACACAAATATGGAATTTCTTTACTTAACCAACTTGTTTTCCTTGAACCTTGATATAAGTGGTGGTATAATTGAGTAACCAAGATAGGAGGTCATCGACTTGATTTGATCTTGCTATAGGATTCCTTAAGGTTGCTAGGGAAGCCTTCTTTGTGTTGTATCTCGATGCTTCACTAAAATGAGGGAAGTGATTACTTAGGTGATAGTGGCACGTACTTCCTTATGTTACACTTGCCAAACATCTTGTGAAGGATTTGCACAAGTGCTAGATTTTGTGATAACATTTTGGTGTCGTTGCTGGGGAGAATTGAGTCATTCTTCATGATATCTGAAGTCTATGCTTCAACATACTTTTGATGAGTATATACCAAATCCTAACCTAGTGTACTCATATGGTGACTCCATTGAGGGAATAATCCTTCTTGTTTGTGCACATTTTGATGAGCCTTTTCTAGTGAGCTCATTTGGTGACTCCACTCATATGCTTTTGTAAAAAGGTCTCATCCTCTTTTAATATTTTGTAAAAAGTTGCATATTCTCAAATGAAGTAACTATGACACCATGGGAATTTCATGAAAGGTATATTTATATTGATATTAAGAATATTCCTATATACCCAAATCACTTTCCTCTGGAATGGTGGAAGAATTGTCCAAAATTTGATGGTGATTAATCTTTGGCCATTGCTTATGTTGAAAAATGATTGAAATACACATTGGAAATAAATGTGATCCATAAAGCTGTGATAATAAAATTAACTTTGTTTTCTTTGCCATTTTAACTAAAGAATTGGTTAAAATATTATTGCAAACCAAAGAGTATATCTTCTAGTGTGGAACTCATTGAAAAATTTCTCAAGCATTGGGGCCCAAGTTTGAAGAGGTAGGAAGACACTCTTTAGGATCTTAAGGCATCCCTTCAAGAAGAAGGATATTTTTCTAACCATATTGAACATGATGAATACTTGGTTGAAGAACAAGAGATCGGATATGAGATTCATGGAGAGAGTTGCCAACTCTTTGAAGACGAGAAAGAACCACCTCATGAATCCAATGAAGAGGAAGACTTAGATGAAGCACACCATGTTGAAAATCGGGGCCACGATGATGACCCAATTGGAGAGAGAATCCTTCCTCATGAAGACAAGGGTATGGTGAGTAGTACTCCTTTCCAAGTTTTTGAGTTATGTGATGCATCCTTTTATGATTTGGAAAGTGAATAGTTTTTAGAGAAACCTTTGGATTTGGTGAACTTTTCATTTGATAAAGAACATGATGACCATGAAATTCAAAATGTTGACGATTTTTTATGCATTGGAAGGCATAAATGGGATATGAGTTGTACTCACTTTGATGGGGATCCCATTTATGATGTTGATGATGACTTTAGGGTCAAGATTGTGGAATTGTTGCATTTGGAACATGCCTCTATGTGAATTAATGATTCATATTTTTAGCAACATGAAGATGACATGTTAATAGAGTTGTTTCAACCACCCATGAATGATTCATTGAAACATTCACTTGATGAATTTCAACCACATCATAGGAGGTATGATACATATTCTTTTGATCACTTGGAGTTATTCTATGAATAAGACTTTCAACCACCTTTATACTCATATTTTGTTGAACATTCATGTGAGCACTCTTATGAGGCTTTGATTAGCCCAAGAAAAAAATAATTTCATAGAACAAGTTTCCAACCATCTTTTTCTTTTTCTTCTTTTCAATATGTCATTGAAGATTAGGCTAAGAAGTATATTTTTGGTGTTGAATTATCTATTAGGAAAATGTTTTTTCAACCTATGGTTTGTTGCAAGGACTTCTAGCTACATATAGAAGGGCAACAAGCCCTAAGTTGGGAGCAATGATTTTTTTTCAAGATCTGAATTTATGTCCCATTTTTCATCTGATTCCTTCTTGGGAGACATTGAAAATGAAAGTAAAGATGGTCATTTTTTAAAGTGTATGGATAAGTACTACGAGATGCAAGGGTTGAATTATGAAGGCCTTGCTTGGAGCAAGGATGATCCATCATCAATATACTACATCCCTATTCGAAGATGGATAAACCAAGCTTGTAAATGCACATCTTGGCACAATTTTGATCCTATTTCCCACCCTCATGAGTTGGATTCTATCTTTAGTCATGATGTAATGTTTATCCTTATTCATGATCATTTTGTTATTTATATTCTTGTTTTGGTTCAAAACTAAGCATAATGGTAGAAATTTTGACCTTGATGAGATGCTAGGATGGCTTTACTAGTTGTATGGTTATACTAGAACTTTAGTTGCCTTGTAGCATTAGGTAGGATAGTGTTAGGTCATGTTGTGTGCTTGCATATTTACTGTATCATTTCTTTCTTGATTGCTAGTTATTGATTGATCAATATATATATGAAAAAAATATTTATTTTAGAATTTTATTTTCACTTTCCATATACTAGGGCAGATAACGCCCCCCTTCCTTTTAGTACTGATGGTTTTGTGTTAGAATGTAGTAGGGAATTTCTCTTTAGAGTGATGTAGGTTGTAGGTCTTGGACTCCCAGATATGTTGAGGTTCTCATGCACTCTGTAGTGAGCACATGTCCCCATGTTGGAGCCATATGTTACCCCCTCTCACCTAGGGATAACTAGATGATATCATTCTCCATGATCATCCACATTGTAGACAATGATCCCATAGATGTTGATCAACATTCTCCATAGATAGACTCCCCTCAGCTACCCCCCCCATCATTTCTCATATCATTCACTTTATTAGAATGGTTCATCTGATGATGGTGGCCCAACAAACATGAGGTACATTAGTCATTGTTTCATATAAAGTGTTGCATTTAATGCATTAGGAATTTAGGTGAGGATCATGGGTTGAAGTCAAATACTGGATCATGATGCTTGGAAGTTGTGATTTTTTCCTTGTTTCACCTTGGTGGCCATCATATGTGTCCTAATATAGTGTTGTCACTCTTGGGGAACATGGGTACTACTAGGAGGCCTCAATAGGGGTAACGTATCACTCCCTTCCATACTTACAAAATTCCATCTATTTTCCTTTTATTGTCCTATCTTTGGGAAATGGTTGTTACATGTACACCAAAAAGGTCCATGACTTCATCCTCCTATGAGAAGAAGGGGGTACAATTCCTGAGGTTGACACAACTAGTAAAATAATGGAAAATGAAATGGAATGACAAATGAAAAATAAAAAGACAAAATTTAGCTTGAGATCTACCCTCTATCTATGGGGAAATTGCCCCAAGTCCTAATGCACATAATGCATATCAAATTAAAGGACTTAATGAATCCTAGTAAAAAAATTAACAAATGCATAAAACTAAAAAAGGGCCTTGCAAATAAATGAATGAATAATCAAAATGAAAGAATAGGGGTTTGAATCAATAAACAAACTGTTGAGGAAAGGGTAACTCAAGCACTAAGCACTCCCTCTATAAAGGTGCTCATGGAGATGAACCCACACATGGCCTTGCATGCCAATGATACCATGACCATGAAGTAAACCCCATGCCATGTAATTCAATTATACTTACACTTGAAGGGATTCTTAGGAAATAATCCTCTACTTGGGTACTGGTGCACCTAATTAGGTCTTGTGATGGTCCTCCCATACCTAAACTTGGAAAATAGCATAAAGTATTAAGCTAGTGTGAATTTTGAAGAAGATACCTAATGTGAATTGCTTACATGGCTGTTGTATAATATTGTGGCTTACTTTGTATGATTATAATGACTCTTGTATCTTGTAATGGTTGGTATTACTTGATTATGTGAGCCTTGCTTATTAATGATGCACCCTTGGTATGGTCCTTTGGAGGATGTTTCATGATGATTCCATGCATTGTTTGGTGGATGTTTCACCTTTGATTATGAGTATTGGGTTACTTGATGATTTGAGTTGCCTATGGAGACCTTCCAACACCTCCTGGACCTTGGGTGTTTCACTGATGAGATGGGATGTTGTAGATATAGCCAGATGTGTCATCCAGAGGAAAATAAGCCCCACACCTTGGAAATTAAACCCTCTAAGGACGTTAGGGTTTGATTAGATTCCATGACACTTGATGAAGACTATTTACCAATTTAGAGGGATGATGAATCCTTTGTCATGCATGAAATTGAAACTTTGACCTAGGATGTTGGAGATCTAGAGGATGACACCATACTTGGAGTGACATGACTTTGCATTGGGCCGAACCAACACATGGGTGATGAGATGGCGCTTTATTGATGATTATATGTCACCATATTGATGAGGGGACATGACTTTTCATGATTCTTTGCACCTTTTGGGGATGGATGTGACCTTTGGAGCCTTTACACCCCTTGAGGAGATTATTTCACCTTTATGTTTTCCTCTCCACTCACACATGTGGAATTTTGAGATGTTGTTTTTGATGTATTAGCATTATATATTTACTTTGAGGCTATTTTGGGGGTCATATTGAGACCTATGTTAGCAAAAAGAGGATCGCAGAGCAATAATATAAAACATATGCAGAAATAAAACACAAAATATATGCAATGAAATAGAGACAAAGATATACACGATTCACCCAATATGGGCTACGCCCACCAGATAAATTGCCAGTCCTTCTATTATTATTATCCAACAAATGAAGGGATACAACCTACAACACACCCACTACAACTTCCTCTTCTTTTCTCACATTGTCCTCTCTCAGAATACAATATACACTCTCATACATCGCCACAATACAATTCCCTCATACATAAAAGAGGGTTTCCTTCTAGGAAAATAACCCTCATCAAGAAATGGGATCCAAACATGGCTAAAAACAATACCTCTAAACCAAGAAGATAACCCGGCTCCACAACCAACAATCTCCCACTTGGAGACTGACCACAATAACTCCACTACTATTGTACCTACTAGAATATGATCCACCTTGGACCTGGAAAGTTTCTCATATTCATATTCATGCTTGAAGGCCAATTGAAACTGAGTAGGATCTCGGTTTCTCCTTGGTTACTACCTTTGTTAACATGTCTACATGATTCTAGTTAGTATGTATCTTTTCCAACTAATTCAATTGTCCATATTCCAAAATAGATCGTATGAAATGGTATCTGAGTTGTATATGTTTAGTATTAGAATGGAAGGCTGAGTTCTTTGCAATATGAATGGTACTCTGGTTGTCACAGTACAACCTACTATTCTCTTGTTTCTTTCCCAATTCCTCCATAAACCTCTGTAATCAAATCATATCTTTACTATCCTCTATAGCAACAACATATTTTACCTTCATTATTAAAAGTGCAACAACCTTTTGTAGTTTTGAAATCCAACTTACTATTGTTCCACCTACAATGAAAAGCATACCCTATAGTGCTCCTCCTACTATCTTTATCACATGCAATATATGAATCAACATATCCCTATAGAACAATGTTTGAACCTCCAAAACATAATGCATGCGTAGTAGTACCTCTCAAATACTAGAGAATTCACTTTATTTCCTCCCAATGTTCTTTCCCTTGATTGTTCATATACCTTCTCACGACTCCCACTGCATGTGCAATATCTGGTATTGTGCACACCATCACATACATCAAGCTACCAACTACTGATGAATAAGGAACCCTAGACATGTATTCTATCTGCTCCTATATCTTGGGACACATTTCCTTGGTTAATTTGAAATGGACAGCAAAAGGTGTACTAACTAGTTTTGCATTTTGCATTCTAAACCTCTCCAACACCTTCTCTATGTACTCTCCTCGAGACAATGTCAATTTGCGATTTTTCCTATATCTTGTTATTCTCATACCAAGGATTTTCTTTGCAACACCCAAATCCTTCATAAAAAATGAATTAGATAATTTCCCTTTGAGCACATTTATATCCTACATGTTAGACCCTGCAACAATCATGTCATCTACATACAATGGAAATATAATATAGCTTCCATTTTCTAGCCTATTAAAATAAACATAGTGATCATAATGACATCTACTATAACCTTGTTCTGTCATAAACCTATCAAATTTCAAATACCACTACCTTGAAGCTTTCTTTATGCCATACAAGCTCTTCTTCAACCTGCATACCAAATTAACCTTCCCTTTGACCTCATACCCTTGTGGTTGTTGCCTACAAATATCTTCCTCCAAATCCCCATGGAGAAAAACTATTTTTACATCTAACTGTTCAAGATTAAAATCTTCTACTGCAACAAGGCTTGAAATAGTCCTAATTGAAGTCATTTTAACAACAAGAGAAAATTTTTCATCAAAAGCTATACCTTTTTTTTTTTTGCAAACCCCTTTACAACAAGTCTAGCTTTGTACCGCTTCTTTCCTCCATATTCTTCCTTCAACTTGTAAACCCATTTATTCTGCAATGATCTTTTTCCTACATGAAATTGAACAAAGTCCCAAGTTTGGTTATTTACCAAGGAGACCAATTACTCTTTCATGCCTTCTCCCCACTTCTTTTTAGTGTTTACCTGCATTGCCTCTTCATAACTTTCTGGTTCACCAGAATCAGTTAACAATAAATAATACATTGAAGGAGAATATCATTCAGGGGGTCTACTTGACCTGATAGATATTCTAACAACAATTGCAAGAGTTTGAGGTATCCACTTCTCCTGTTGTTGTACATTTTTATTTTCTGGTACCTTTGGAATTTCATTTTATTTTATCTCATCAAGCACTGTGTATTCTGTGTTTTCCTTTTCCATTTTCTTTCCCTGTAATAGATATTTGTACATTAATTTTTCATTGAATACCACATCTCTACTCCTAATGATTTTGTGATTTTCATAATTGTTAAATTTTAAATTAAAATAAAGTACCAAGGCAAGTGTTTCTCTTCCCTAGGCGCCTAAGGGGGAGAAATTGCCGAATGTGGG
>CBVK0100964304.1:0-10294 GCA_900067695.1 Picea abies | reverse complement strand
GTTACTTGGAAGGAATTCAAGAAGCATTTTGAAAATAAATACTTGACTAAGAGATACTACAACAAGAAAATGAAAGAGTTTTGTGAAATCAAGATTGGGCATATGACCATTGATGAGTATGAAAGAAGGTTTTTAGAACTATTAAAGTATGTCTCCTTCATCAGGGATGAGACCATTAAGATTCAAAGGTATCTGAGTGGGCTTCCATATTTCATCAATGACAAGATTCAATATGATGATCCCAAGACATTGGAAGAGACCATAAGGTGAGATAAATTCCTATATGATCAACATAAAGGAAAGCCAACTTTCCAAAAATCTTGGGAAGAAAATAAGAAGTTCAATATGGAGCAAAGGAAGAAGGGGAATAATCCACCTTTCTTCAAAAATAGTCCTCACGGACAACCAGCTTCTAGAGAGCCCAGAGTGATTGAGACAAGTGGGCAAAGGCCAAGGCAGCCACCCATTCAATGTTGGGGTTTTAAAGGAGATCATTTTTATAGAGATTTTTCTCACATAAGTGACAAAGTGAGAGTTGTTCACAATGTATAGAAAAATGAAACAGTGGAGGACATGGGAAGAAATGTAACAAAAAATTATGCAACCCTGGACAATAAGCAAGCCGAATTTTATTCACACATGATTGAAGTGGAAGGTATGATCAACAACCAAACCATTGCAATTTTAATTGATTCAGGAGATAGTTATAGTTATATAGATCCTAAGGTGGTGGAATTATTTCATTTTCCAATAATAAAGCATGGGAAATCTTGGTTGGTTCATCTTGCTATCGGAGCCAAGAGAAAATTTAATGAGTTGGTTAAGTCATGTCGAGTGGGCATGAATGGGCTGAGCATCAAGAAAAATTTAAACATATTGTCTTTAGGTTCCTATGACTGTCTAATTGGGATGGATTGGTTGGGCCAACACCATGTTGTTTTAGACTATCACAACAAGGCATTTACTTGCCTGGATAAGGAAGGGAACCTAAGGACAATCCAAGGAATTCCTAGGGTAGTAACTGTTAGATAAATATCAACAATGCAGCTGAAGAAATGTTACAGAAAGGGATGTCTAATATTTTCATCTCATATGGAAGAAATATCTAAGGATAAGGTGTCAAATATTGAATATTATGCAGTCCTAAGGGAGTTTGAGGACGTGTTTAAAGAAATACCAGGATTACCTCCTAAAAGATATATTGATTTATCTATAAATATGATGCCTGGAGCAGCTCTAGTATCCAAGACTCCTTACAGGATGAGTACAAAAGAATTGAAGGAGTTGAAAATGTAGCTTGAAGAGATTTTGAAGAAGGGATACATATGCCCAAGTGTGTCACCTTGGGGTGCCCCAGTTGTATTTTTGAAGAATAAGGATGGGACATTGAGACTGTGTATTGACTACAGACAGTTGAACAAAGTAACTGTAAAGAATAAGTATCCTTTTCCAAGGATGGATAACCTCTTTGATCAACTGAAGAATGCAAAAATATTCTCCAAGGTTGATCTCAGGTCAGGTTATCATCAGGTAATAATTAAAGAAGAAGACATCGGCAAGACGACTTTCTGAACAAGGTATGGGCATTATGAGTTCACAGTGGTACCATTTGTGTTATCAAACACACCACTTGTCTTCATGTGTTTAATGAATGGTGTTTTCAGAGAGTACTTAGATAAATTTTTCATTATCTTTTTGGATGACATCCTTATATATTCCAAGTCAAAAGAGGAACATGAGAAACAATTGAAGATGGTACTACAAGTATTAAGAGAGTATCAGTTTTATGCCAAATTGAGAAAGTGCTCATTTTATTAGAACCAAATTCATTATTTGGGGCATATCATATCTAAGGAAGGGATCAGAGTGGATCCTAAGACGATTGAGGCCATTAAAGGATGGTCAGCACCAAAGAGTGTGACAGAAGTTAGTTCCTTCAAATATTGCACACCCAATTACATCCTTTCAAAGGAAGGGAGTGAAGTTCATGTGGTCATTGGAGTGTGAAAATAACTTCCAGCACTTGAAGCAATTATTAACCAATGCTCCAATTCTAAGGACTGTAGATCCAAATGAAGACTTCATTGTATGTATAGACGCATGTAAAGAAGGACTTGGTGGAGTCCTTAGTTAGAATGGACATGTTGTATGTTATGAATCAAGGAAGTTGAAGGAGCTGAAATACACTATGTCACTCATGATTTGGAGTTGGAAACCATAGTGCATGCCTTGAAGAAGTGGAGAAACTACCTCATTGGAAAAAGGTTTGATTTGAGGACATACCATAATGGTCTGAAATATTTATTTGATCAACCAACTTTAAATGTCAAATAGAGCAGATGGTTGGAATTTCTTAGTGAGTATGACTTTGATATAAATAATATCAAAGGGAAAGAGAACAAGGTGGTTTATGCACTCAGCAGTAGAGTGCATGAATTGAATGCTACAACCATCATTATGTGTCAATCTGATTTGAAGGGCATAATCTCAAAAGTTGCAAAATCAGATTTGCATTACATGGAATTAGTGGAAAAATTACAACAAGGTAATTTGCAGTAGAAAATTGAAGATTACAAGCTGGGAATTGATGAAATTCTTGTGTACAGAAACATGATTTATGTACCCAATTCTCAAGAATTGGAATTTATGATACTGAGGGAAATGCATGATGTGTCTTATGTTGGGCACCCAGGGTATCAGAAAACTATTATAGTTGTCAAGAGCCAATATTATTGGTGAAGCATGAAGAAAGAAATTGTTGAGTACATTGCCAAATGTTGGGAGTGTTGAAAGGTCAAGGTTGAGAATAGGCACCCAGCTAGTTTGTTGCATCCATTACCCATTCTTGAGTGGAAGTGGGAAGTAGTGACAATGGATTTCATCACCAAGCTTCCCATAACAAACAAGAAGCATGATTCTATCATGGTAGTGGTGGACAAGCTTACTGAAGTTTCCCATTTCATTCCAGTGAAGCTCACTCACAAGGAAACTAACGTTGTTGATATTTATATGAGGGAAGTATCTGAATTTCATGGTATACCCAAGGAAATTGTGTTTGAAAGAGACCCAAAGTTTAGCTCAAAGTTCTAGAAAGGTTTATTTAAAGGATTTGGAACAAATCTGAATTTTATCACAGCTTATCATCCAGAATCTAATGGGAAAACATAGAGGGTGAACCAAGTGAATGAAAATATGTTGAGGATGTATGTGATGGATAAACCATGAAAATGGGAATACTATCTACACTTGGTAGATTTTTCTTACAACAATGGGTACCAAACATCTCTAAAGATAAGCCCATTTGAGGCACTTTATGGCAAAAAGTGCAACACACCAGTAAGTTAGGACAACCCAGCAAATACAAAAGTCGTTGGGCCAAAGTTGCTCAGGGAAATGGAAGAGAAGATGTCAAAAATAAAGTAGAATTTAAACTTTGCTCAAGACAAGAAGAAAAGCTATGCTGATAAGGGCAAAATTCACAGGGAATTTTGCATAGGTGATCACGTATTCCTGAAGTGAAGGCCAACAGAAGTTCCCTGAAGTTGGGAAATTGTTCCAAGTTGGTAGCTCATTATTGTGGGTCATTTGAAATCCTAGAGAGGATTGGACATGTACCTTATATTCTTGCATTATCTGTATCTATGTCTATTCATAATAAATTCAATGTATCATTGCTCACGAAGTATATACCTTATGTTAATCACATTATTGATTGGAATGTGATTCAAGTGGAGAAAGAAGGTGCTTTTCAAGTGCATCTAGTGTGCATACTGGATCGAAAGTTCAGGCAGCTCTAGAATCGATCCATGGGGCTAGTAAAGGTTCAATGGACCTGGTACGGTCTTGATGATGTGACGTGGGAGCATGAATATGTTATGTAGACAGAATACCTGCATATTTTTGAATATTTTTGAAAATCATGATGGTAATATGTAAATAAATTGCACTGAGGACAGTGCAAAAATAAGGGGATTAGGCCGGAGAGCCTAGATGCTAAGGCCAGTGAGCCTATTTTTGTATATGTAAACACTCATATCATTAATAAAATACATCTTTGTGTGTAGACCGACCGCGATAAAATAGTATGGGGGACTAATCTCCACTAGGAAGGGAAAGGGAAGGGCTAAGAGACTTGGGAAAGGGGATAATATTGAGGGATTAACTCTAAAAGGAATATTATATTATTGTTTCCTTAAGACTATGGTGAGGATAATTGTTTTATCCTAAGTCTCATGGAAGAGGGAATGAATCCTAAGTGGAGAGAAATGAGCTCTAGGAGAGCCATGTGTCAATCGGGGCACATGCAAATTTAGGTGGGGGGAAATAGTCTATTTTCCCATCTTCACCATTCACTCACACACTGAGACCTCCTCTCCATCGTCAACCTCTACATTACTCACGCACCTCGGGAACCTACAGGCATTTTTGAGCTATCCTATACGTTCCTATGAAGTATAGCACACATGTAATTTTCCTAATCCCTTATCGTGCCTTAACGATTTGTTGTTTCTACTAACACAGTTCCTTGTCTGAGTGCGGATTTATTCCATCATCTGTTCTATACTCGAGCTTTACTACTTCCATCACCTTTACTCGATTCACTAAGGAGTTGGAATGAAGAAGCAGGTTTTCAGGCCTATAAGAAACCCTCTCTAGATGAGAGAGGTTGATGGGGAAGTGTTTTTCCCAAAGGGAGCCCAATGACAACTATAGTTCTCTGATAATTCTTGTTCGACCTTTTATTGAATCCATGGAATGGAAGTGGGGCAACATGAGGATTATTGAGTAGAGAAGGGGAACACTTCCTGGGGTGGGACAGGAATGTGGGGAATGAGAGACTGTAGGTTTTTAGTGTGATTTGGCTCATGGGACAAAATCCTTCCTGTTGACTGTGCAAATTCCAGTTGTCTCAGCCTAGCCTAGAAATCCCTTTACCCGAGTGAAGTTTAGTCCCATCTCGGGGGTGACCCACTTTTGAGAGTAATGACCAGTGTGGTCTAAGGCTGGGAGGTTCGTGGAAGTTCTGCACGTAGTTGGTGGTCTTCTATAAAAATATAAGTACCATTTATGTGTTGATTTGGATGTTGTGTATTTGTACATGTCTATATTTATGAGTTTTTCCTGTATATGTTGTATGTATAGGCTTATTGTTATTTCCACATTAATCTGTGTTTTAGCATAATGTAATTTTCTATTAAGTTTTATATGTATGAAGTTCTGCAATATTTTTTGTGTGCCATATCCCAGCAGGACTATGGCTGGGTATCTACATTTTTTAATATCAAAAACATGAGAAGTTCTCAATGTGGTAGTCCCTGGCCTGGGAGGTCATGTGTTACAAGTTTGGTTTCAGAATTTAGAAAGAGTGTTTTACGGAGTGGAATGGCATGACCTAGGTGGTTGGGGATGTTACATGCATTATTCTACAAGCTTCAACTGAAATGTTGGATTTATAATAAGTTCATTATGATTTCCTTCTTTAGACTTGCCACCCTCTCCTATGTCTCCAATAGGATTTCTCCTATTCTTGGTATAATCCTTGTGCACAAATAGTTTTCCCTGGCTAACTCCGAGAATTTTTTCTATTCGGTAAATTCATGGTCCATGAACTTTAGGCTGGAAATATTTATAAGCATCTCTCCTTCCATGATGACACCAGGTGGAACTGGTGTTGTCGGTAGTGGGTACTTTCCATCGGCTGGTACGTTGACAGGTGGTGCATTATCCATCCTTGATAGTAAGTAATATCTATAAAAACTTCCATGTGACGTCGAATTTGAATCTCTTGGTACCTCTTCGACCTCTGGTGTATTTCCTAGGATTTTTTCATGTTTTTGTATTGCTTCATATGGAACTCCAACCTTTTGTGAGGTCATCCATATTATATGAAAAATCCCTTAACTTGTTGGGTGTCTATTCTTTGTTAGTTGTAGCTTGACTCTGGTGCACTCATATTCACTCTGGTCTCTCTGGTTTTCTCTCACTTGCATGAAACAATGACTTACAATTAACAACCTTCTATTTTTGTGTCTTATTTACAACTATACATGTCTCATCCTACCTTAACTACCTTTTCCAATCCACCAACGTGGTTGATGAGTTTTTAAATAAGTGCCTCTTTATTACCAAATATGTCGTGTGATTTTTCCCTCATACTTCCAATCTATCGTGATTTTCGGTGGCTTTTACCATTTAAAATTCTACGACACCTTTATGACTTTTCATTCCCACTTTATAGTCATTGTTTCCATGTTTTAATGCTTTCTATGGTCTTTTCATTGTCAAACTGCGCAATAGTTCTTGCTTCTGCCTTTGTGTGCTTCGCAGTCTTTATATTTTGTGTATTATTTTCTGAATTGGTGCAGTTCCATTCTAATGCATGATAACCATTCCTTCTGTGCAATATCCAAGGCCTTGTACTCTGTAATTTTTTTATTTTTTCTCTATCTACTTTTTATTTGATTTTCTTTCTTTTTCTACTTTTTTTGTGTGTGTTTTTCCTTCCTACTATAGTACATCCACTATAATACATGTATTTTTGCGCAACCCAGATTACTACATAGATGATCGTATGTCTCTATAGAGTTGCATCTGACTTCCATTCACCATTCCTCCAATGACTTCTCCATTCAGTGTTTCCAAATGGGCAATACTTATCTTTGTTATGTGTTGAATCACATAGGGTCTTGGCGAGTGCACTCTAAACTTTCCTAGATGTTGCATGAACTTATTGTCATAGAGTAATACCAGATCTCCCACTTGAAACTTTTTCTATGTGATGTGTTGATCATGCCAAGATTTCTCTCTAGCCTTTTGAACTTGCTGATGAAACCCTGTGACAAAATGATCTTCCTCCAGTTGTACTAACTATGCCAATATCTCCTCTATTATGCTAGTTTCCAATAGCTCAATGATTTCTACAATGCAAAGGCTACGTAGAATGAACTCCATTGGCATCATTGCTTCCTGCCCATATACCAATTTGAAAGGTGTATGTCCTGTCATATTTTTACATGTAGTCCAATAAGCTCATAACACTACATGAACTCTTAATTCCCACTCGTCTCTCCCTATGTTGAAAATTTTGGTCAAGGCATTCTCCAAGATCTTATTGAAATCCTCCACTATTCCATTGGCCTGAGGATGATACGGGGTACTCTTCTGATGATGGATTTGGAACTCCTTAGTCAATGTTGCAATTATCTTATTCAGAAATTATGTTTCCTTGATCACTGAGTAATATGTGTGTAAATCCACACCCTGTGACTATATTCTCAAACAAATACCTCACAGCAGTCTTCGCGGTGCAATCTGTAACTGGGGTTGCTTCTACCCATCTTGTCAAATATTTCGTCGCAATGATGATGTACCTTGCCCCTGATATTCTTGCTTGTGGATTTATTGGTCCTATAATCTATGGCCCATTTGTCAAATGATTACAACGTAAATTATGTATTTAAAGGAATTTCATACCTCCTAGATGGATTTCCCACTCTTTGACATACATCACATGACCGACAGTATTCCTTCGCATATTTGTGAAGTGTAGGCCACCAAAGCCTTGTGCACAAAATATTTTGTGCAGTTCCTATCCCTACATAATGTACTCCTACAATCCCATCATATTCTTAAAGTATCATTGGTATTTCATGTTCCAACACATAGTGACTCAATATTCCATATGCACCCAACTTCTATAAAGTCCCTACAATCAACCGATAATTTGTTTCTTTCACTACCAATTATTTCTTCTTTGCCACTATCATCTCTGATGGATCCATGCCTATACTTAGAAATTGTACAATGTCTGAGAAGTAATCATCCACTATCTTTACTGCAAATAGTTGTGTAGCTAGTAAGCTATCATATAAATTTCTTGCATCTTCTCCTGATAGTATGCGCGATAGATTATCTGGCCTTGCATTCAGCTTCCCTGGTTTCACTATAACCTCAAAATCATATTCCTGGAAAAATAATATCCATATGCATATTCTCCCCTCCAACACTAGCTTATTGACTAAGCATTTTAATGCAGAATGGTCTGTGTACATCTTACAGTGAGACCTCAGTAAATAATGTATGAACTTTTGTAGTGCATAGACCATTGCCAATCCTTCTTGTTCCGTGGTAGTGCATAGACCATTGCCAATCCTTCTTGTTCCGTGGTAGTATAATTATTCTCCATTGTGGACAGCTTCCGACTTGCAAACACAATTGGGTGATTTATGTCTCCCTCCCCTGGTTGAGATAGTATTGCTCCCAACGCTATGGATGATTTGTCTACATTTACATGGAACTCTTTGTTATGATCCAAAAATATTAAAATCAGTGTGTTTACCACTGTTTTTCTTAAGTTGTCCAACCCCTTCTGACAGTCCTCATTCCATTGAAACTTTGCTTCTTTCTTCAACAAATTTTCCATCAATGTTGTGATCTACTCATATCCCTTAATAAATTTCCTATAATAGCCTGTATGACCCATGTTTGAACTCAATTTTATTACTGATCTAGGTGGTTCTAGCTCCAGGATTACTGCAATATTGGATGGATCTACTGGAAATCCCTGTTTCCAGACTACATGTCCCAAAAACGTTCCAAATGGTGCGCAAAATATACACTTCTTCAAGTTCAGAGAAATATGATATCGTCTACACCTATCCAACATCATCTTGATTACTTATATGTGATCCTTCAGTAGATTGAACATGTCCCAATCATCCAAGTACACTTCAAGTAACTTATGAATAAATTCCTTGAACACTGCTACCAAAACTCTGGAAAATACCATCGGGGCATTCTTCAGTCCAAACATAATTACTGTATACTGATAACTCCCCCACTATGTCTCAAAAGTGGTCTTGTGTCGATCCTCCTACGTAGTTTTTATCTTACGGTACCCAGAGAATCCATCGTAAAAGAGTAATTTTCTTGCCCTCCTACGTTCTCCATTACGTCATCTGTGAATGGTGTTTGAAATGGATCATGTAAACACATTTCATTATGCTTCCTCAGATCCATGCATATCCTAATTCCTCTTGTCTTCTTGTCATGCACTACCATTGGAATGATCCACTCATATTCTTCTACCAGTTCAATAATTCTTGTGTCTAACATCCTATCTAGTTCAACTTTCACCATCTCTTTGTACTTTGTATTTAACCTATAAGGCCTGTGTCGAAATGGCTTAGAACCTGGTTTTAGTGGAACATTCATCTCACCTAAGTCTTCAACTATCCCCTTTATTTCTGAAAATGTTGTTGGGATTAGGTATTGGTATTCTTGAAGTAAGTATGCAATCTTCTCTGTTGTCTCATGACTCCAATAATCTCGTATCTGTGCAAACTTGGGATTCGTTGTCATCCCAATGTTTACCTTCCATGTCTTTATCAATTGTGTGTATGCGGTGGACTCAAGATCTGTCCCTTCTACTGCTTGTTCTCCTTATGTTTTAGGTACTTGTACATTCTTAGGATATTCCTCATCCTATTCTTCCTTAGACACATTATAGCATTCCAATAACTCTTGGACAATTATATTGTCACTTTGTTGACTGCACACTGAGACCACCTCCATCGGCCCTTCTTTTGAGATGATATTAGTTTGAATATATTGTAGAGTTTCATCTATGGTTGGGGATTCATGTTCAAACGTAAATGTGACTATGAACCTCTAGACTATCTCTTCTCATTGTGTTGTCTCCCTGTGCATTTCCAATTCCAAATACCAGTTCTTTGGAATTGTGTCTAGCCAATTCCAAATACCAGTTCTTTGGAATTGTGTCTAGTGTGTGTATAAATTTGTGCATCCATTATGTTTCTAGTACTAAACTCCATAAATCTCTACACTGCTCAAAATGACCTTCTAGGTCACTTTATCCTATATACTTCTACGTAATGTTTTCTTCTTTAGTACCAAACCTTATTTGCATGAGTTTGTTGCATTGTGACTAGTCTTCCATACCCTCTTTATGTGCAACCCACCATCTAGCTAGAGTCGCTATTAGGACAACATCTAGTGCTAAAATCCTTTGCTACTCGGGTACCTGCAACTCAAATGCCTTTACAAAAAAACGTATATCATTTAATCCATCATACTTGGGTGGATCACACAACTCTATTCTAATCCAGCGCAATGATCAGGTTATATGAGCACATCATCTAGTTGACACTTCATGCATCCTCTACTACCAATGTTCTAGATCTTCTTCTGAGTCTGATGCACATGAAATGATACTTCTCCAACTCAACACATCATATGTTGTCAGGTTGACATAATCCTCCATCCACATAGTCAT
>CBVK0100964303.1:0-10294 GCA_900067695.1 Picea abies | reverse complement strand
TTTTACCAAGACAAGAGCATGGTGGGGTTGGAAAAATGATATGGATGAGGGTACTCCTTGGAAGGTGGCACAAAAATTACAGACAAGTTAAATAATAGAGGTAAAAAAAAGGGAAACAACAAACCACTCAATGAATAATATGTTGTAATAATTTTAATACTTAAAATATCATTTCAAGATATTAAACATGTATCAAAAACACAATTTCTTCCATAGGTTGCAATAAAAACAAATATTCACCAAAGTATTTGTTGTTTCACAGGCTGCATATTAGTAAACAAAAGTTATACAATAGATGAAGGAAATGAAATGTACTTCACACAAATAAAAAATTGCATTCAAGATAAGATAAAAACAAATGTAGATTTGGACAAAAACATTGTCATCAAGAGTATATTCTCCAACTAGAGAGATTTAATCCATGCATAGAACAAGTTCAACCTGCTGATGTATGGATCTTATTTTCCAAAAAATTGAACCCTTCGAACATACAAAAATTTCCTATTTATCAAAGATGTAGAGGCCCACTACCAGTGTGGAACTGGTCTTAACTCTACCACATCAGTTGTAAAACAACTTATTATCTTAACTAAAACATTGTTGGAGTATATTAATGTATACTTCAAGCTTGACAAACATAAAAGAATAAAGAGTGGTTATTATCAAAACATAAAAGACTTCTTATTATGCCTTCATATAAAAGAGTCTTACAATTAAACTACTAAAAACTGCAACTAGCAATGAAACTAGACAGATGCACATGCTGGAGTGAATTCAGATTTGACAGACAATGACTAGGAGTGACAGAACTGAGTTTTGTATCGAGCACTAGCATCCATGCGTGTTGTTAGAGGGAAGTGGGAGATAATTGAATTTTTTGGTGACGCTCTTCCTCAACTGATCTTCTAGGGGGAAGAAGCAGGTCTTCTGGTGATTTTCTGGAGTTTTTGATATTCCTTTTGCAGTTTAGGTCTGTAGCTTCTCCAATTCCTAGTTGTGGTGTTGCAGGGTCTAGATCTGAAGCTTCATTTATGTACATGTTGACTATCACCGATCTATTGTGAGATGAGAAACATGATGCCTTTTATTGACTTGACATTCTTGGTTTGGCATTGTTTAAAAACTTCAAAATATGCAATAAATGAGGATAAGCCACTTCAAAAATTCAACGTTTGAGAGATTTGGAGTATAGAGTATACATATCTCCTAGAGGACCGACCTCCCGCAGTCATTAAATTTTTTTTCTAATTAGTTCCTGATATTCTTTTTATCCTTAAACATTTTGAGACTTCGGGATTCCGACTCTTTGGGGTTCGGGAGCTTTTGAATGTAGAGTTTGAGAATCTCCTGGAGTGACGTGGGAGTTTGAGGCTCTATCACTTCAAGTCTCTGACACTTTGGAGGTTTGGAGAACTATGTTTTCTATGAATTAAAATATTTCGGAGTGGCAATCTCTTGGATCTATGGTGGCCATATGATGTCACAATCATTGACATGTTACGAAACAAGAGTGACACGTGTCACCTAAAAATGAGTAGATGACGTACCCAAAGGTGCCTAAAATGAGTGCCAAGTGTCATAACAGATGAATTCCACACATCTCAAAAGATGAATTCCATGCGTATCAACAGATCAATGCCACACATCTCAAGCTCTTCGGTGTCTAGAGCTCCGATGAACTATGTTTTCTATGGATGAAAATATACCAGAGTGATAATCTCATGAAGTCATTAACTGAACTTATTTCTAATTAAACTGATATTAATATATCTTATCATTAATCATTTAGGGACTTCAGAACTCCGACTCTTCGAGGTTCAGGAGGTTTTGAATGCCAAGTATACATATCTCTCAAAGTAACAGTGTTGCGAAAGGACGTGTTAGTAAAAGAAGAGCGACACGTGTCACCTGGAAAACAACAGATGATGTAACCAAAGTACCCGAAGTGAGTGTCACATTTCATCTAGAATCAACCAACAGGTAGCATATGATGTCAGCTGAAAAATACTTCGGCACTTCGGAACTTCAAGGCTTTGTGCTTGTTTTGGATCAAAACCTCCTGGATAACCAAACTCGCAAAGTAACAGGGTGGTGAGGACCCACTTAGAAAATTGGGGGCTCTGACACTTCGAGGCTCCGACAGTTTGGGGCTTCTTGAATGCAAAGTATGAATATCTCTTGGATAATTGACCTCCCAGAGTGATGTGGTAGTTTCGAGCTTCGACGCTTCAGGGCTCCGATACTTTGGAGGTTTGGGTTTGTTTTGTACCAAAATCTCCCGTAGTGATAATCTCCTGGAGTGAAACTACATATGCTTGTTTTTAAACCTCATGAAATTTTGAAACTCCAAATGCACAAGATTTGTTTATATGAATTGACTGTTGGATCTCCACCGTTGAAAATTTAACATGAATGTTTGCTTACAATCTAAGCCCAAAATCTACTGCTCTGAATTGCTACCTTTTTTCTGTGGATGTTTCTTGTGCATACAAAGGACTTGGTCAAGCTGTTGCATGCTCAATCAATTGAAAACATGATGAAAAATATTTCAAACCCAAACCACGACATGCAATTATATTTCAAGAAAATAGAAATAATGGTGCAAAGAATCAATCAAGAAAGATAATGATAAAAAACTGATACATTTAGTAATGGAAAACCGACTTAACCAGAAGAGGAATGCTTTTTTTGGAGTCATAGGGAAATGATAGAGGAGGGGTAGGTGTACAGACTTAGGTCTCAACATTAGCTCCAAATGGGGACAACACCCCCCTGTGGGGTGCTAAGAATAACATATCGGTGCCTTGGAACTTAATAACTTTCTCCCGCATTCCTTTTCTTACCTTTGTTTCTATCTGTCGACCATGTACATATTCTACTGTCTCTGAGTTATACATCTTATTAAATCCAAAACTTTAATTACACCCCAATTATTGTGTTGGGATAAGGATTCTTTATTCACCCACAAACTAACTAATCAAATGAAAATGAAAAAGGAGACCAACTATGGTACAAAAGGGGCCTTACCTTAGTCTTTCAAGAAAAATATTATTTTTGGAAGCACCAATTTACTTTGCCTCCAAAAATTTTAGTATCATCTAGATTGTGTAAAACAAATGTATTATTTTTCAGAACCTCAACCACCTTAAAAGAACCAAACTAGAGGTTATCAAAATTACCATTCTTAGAATTTTCTTCCCTTCTGACATCCCACCTCAAGACCACATCACCTTCTTGAAAGATCTCCTTCTTGGTTTTCATGTCAAAAGATAATTTTATCTTTCTCTGGTATGCCTCAGTTATCTGATTCAGTGTTTCTCTCTTTTGTTGAACCTCTATAATCTGAAATATTCTCCTCTGGATTTCATTTGGTTCCTTAATTTCTTCCTGTTGGAATTTTAGAATTGGTAGATCGAGTTGACTAGGGAAGACAACATTTATCCCATAGATTAAATGAAATAGTGAGGTCCCCAAAGATCTCTTGGTGTTGATCCTATCATCCCACAAGGAATACGTAAGTTTAGAGTCCCAGGATTTCTTGGTTTTAGTCAACAATTTCTTGATGATATTGATGAGAGACTTGTTTGATGACTCTACCAACCCATTCCCCTAAGAATAATAGGGCATGGAATGTATCAAGGAAATGTTATGGCTGCCAAAAAAGTCAATCATGGCTTTGGAATTGAATTCTCGGGCATTGTCTATTATAATCTTTCTAGGGTAGCTGAATCTGGAAAAAATATTGGTTTCCAAAAAGTTCATAATCACCTTGTCAGTATCATTCCCGGTGGGAATAACCTCGATCCATTTGGTAAAGTAGTCAGTGGCAGTGAGAATCCATTTGTGCTTCCTTTTGGAGGGTTGATCCAAGTGGATATCGGTGGCCACCCACCTTTTCCAACTCGCTCAAAACAATTTTCTGGCAAGTTTGGAAATTTACTATTTTAGTAGTTTTTAACTTTCGGGGCCATTTTGAGGGCCTAAATGAACGTTTTTCGGGATCTAGATTCTCAATGATAAACGAAGTCTCTAATTGAGTCCCGATAATGAATCTCCAAGACAATACCTTTCCAACGAGATATCGTGCACCCTGTTAGCGATTAAGCTTGTCATGTTCTGGTGGATGGTGATTTTGGCCTAGGTTTGTGATTTTGCTTGTCTTTTCCCCCCTTTTTGTGCATACCCGATCATATATTTCTCCTCCCAGCGTATATTTTCCTTTGTTGTTTTCTTACATCCTTTGGTCGACTAGTTTTCCTTGTCGAATTTTTCCTGAGAGATATCGGCCCTGAGCTTTTCTGTTCCCCCTATGGCTGATTACTTCTCTTTTTGCCTCTTTTACTGAGTCTTTGTTTTTTCCCAAGTCCCAGCCGTGCCATCCAAGTCTTCATTATTGCAGGCCGCAACATCGAGAGCGGTCTTATATGGAATCAAGTGAGCGTAGGAATCATGATTTCAAATGTTGAGAGATTATGCATCAAGGATCATGAAATCTCGATTCGTGAAGGGGAATATATAGGCCGTCTATTTGTGAGAAGCAGAGGGTTGTTGGTTTGAATTTGACGATTTTGGGAATTGAGAGTTCAGGGTTCTCGTCTCCAAGTGCACCCATAGTCCGAAGCCTCGAAATGAGAAATCCCAATTTCATGATTTCACAAATCGGAGGTTTCCCAGGAGCAACATCTCTTTCTCCCGAAACGCGAAATCGGGAAAGCTCCCAGAAATTTGGCCCACGGTCCTAGCACCCAGTCACAAAGGAAGCAGGTCTGAAAAAAGGTGCTAGTGATCGTTGCATAGTCGAAATTTCATATTGTCAAGGGAATGATCATGGCTGACCATTTTTAAGCGAGTCCGCCAGCCGATCTCAACGACCGTTTCGTGATTTCGAGCATCGCGATATTGAAGCCAAGATGGGGTGAAAAATCCCGAAATGAGAAACCCCGAAACATCATGTGGGACAAGCGTGAGGTCACAACCCGTAGTCACATGGGGCGGTTGAAGAGATCCGTGCCAAAGGGGTCGAGAGCGTTTGTATTAACATCAAAGGAAGGCAACATGGTTTCAAGGTGCCAAGTTTAACTCAACAAGTCAAGAGCACCGCCTAAGTGCATTCATGAACATCTGGGTTCATCCAGATCCCAATAAGGGCAGTTAATGAAGTCGAAGAAGGTGGTTGAAACCTTGTGATGATTCTGATGAGAGTCTTGTTTGATGACTTGGCCAGTCCATTCCCATGAGGATAATAGGGCGTGGAATGTGTCAAGGAAATGTTATGGCTGCCACATAAGTCAATCATGGATTTGGAATTGAATGCATGATCATTGTCTGTTATAATATTTATAGGGAAGTTGAATCTGGCAAAGATATTGGTTTCCAAAAAAATCATATTCACCTTGTCAATAACATTCCTGGTGGGTACAGCCTCAATCCATTTGGTAAAGTAGTCAGTGGAAGTGAGGAACCAATTGTGCTACCCATTGGAGGGTGGATTTATCTCACCTGTGAAATCTAATCCCCATTGCTGAAAGGTGCCACTGGTTATGATAGGTTTGATGGGCAGTGAGAGTAATTTATGTTTTCCTGCCAAATTTTGACATTCATTGCATGCCCTTACTATAGAAAATATATATCAGAAATGGTGGGTGATTAGTACCTTGCCCTTGGGATAGGAGGGTTGTAGATTTCCAATGTTGGTGTCCTCCACAAACTCCCATGTGCATATCTATTGTGACTTGTTTAGCTTCATTTTCATCAAGACAGTTTAATAGGATTCTAGCAGGATCAGTCCAATACAGGTCCTGATTTAAAATGCATAATTTTATAGATATTAATTTGAGAGACTTGGCCCTCGTATTCTTCAAATATGGTGAACATTATAGGTGTTGTAGAAATTAAATAACAACTTTGTACCAAGGTGAAGAAGAGTATTTTTCAAATACCTACATGATGTCTTGTACATACTGTGTCATGGGCGCATCAGATTGGGTGAACGTCTCATGCAATTCCAGTAACTTACAATTTGATTGTGATAATAACTTGGAAAGTTCCTACCCCTTAATCAACCTGGTGGGATTTATGTGTAGTTCATATTCCAACAATTTGAAAATCCATTTCCCTCTTTTCCCTTCACTGTCTAGGTGGACCAGAATCTCTTTGACACTACTGCTACGAACATAGGTTGTTATGCTAGACTGTAACACATACACTCTGGAGGCTTTCAATGCTTTGACTAATGCATAGGCCTTATTTTCTAATATTTCATACTTCATCTCAACATCTCGGAGGGATTTGGTGAAAAGGGCTATGGGCTTCTCATGCCCTTCTTGATTCTTTTGTAGTAGCACAATAACAATGGTTTCCTCAAAGGAGAAAGAAAAGATAAAGAATTCTTTGGCATAGTCAGGGATGACCAATACATGGGATTCAGCAAAAGCTTGTTTCATCCTTTGGAATGATGATTTTTCCTCCTATGACCACTTGATAACATCATCTTTCTTCAGCATGTTGGTGATATGCATTATGATTTCAACAAAGTTTGGCACAAAGTGCCTTAAAAAAATTATCATGCCTATAAAAGACTGAATATACTTCTTGTTTCTGAGGATTACAATTTCATGAATGGCCTCCACTCTCTTAGCGTATAATTTTATACCTCCTACTGATATGATGTGACCTAATAGTTTACCTTATGGCATAGAAAAGTGGGACTTCCTGGGATACAAAAAAATCCCATACTTTCTGCATTTTCGAAAAATCTACTCAAGGTGTTGCAAATGCTCATCATCTGATTTGGAGGAAATGGTGATGCCATCCAAATATATAACCATAAATTTGTCTTTCTCCCCCAAGAAGTCTATATACATATCCCTATAAAAGGTGGCCCTTGCGTTCATCAACCCAAAGGGAATTTTTTGGTACATAAATGTCCCCCATCACGTGGTGAATGTTCTTTTTTCTTTATCATCTTCACATATCACTATTTGGTTATAACTAGAGTACCCGTCCAACAAGGAAATTATGTGGGCACCTACTACCCTTTGCAAAATATGGTCCATCTTGGGCAAGGGGTAGTTTTCTTTTAGGGAACACTTGTTGAGATTTCATAAATCCATACACAAGTGTATTTCACCATTCTTTTTCCTCATAGGGACCAAGTTGGCCACTCAATCTAAGTACCTCAAGGGCACAATAATTTTGGCATCGCGCATTCTTTTCAACTCTTTTTCAATTATGGACATCGACATGGGATGAAATTTCTTGATATTTTTTCTAAATGGCTTAGAACCATCATTCAGAGGGATCTTGTGTTGGATTATGTCAGTGTCAAATGTATTCAAATCCTCATATGACCATGCAAAAAAATCAGCGAAATTTTTCATGAGGTTGACATACCTATCTTTTTGTTCTGGATGTAGTGCCTTCGATAGTTTGACTATTTTGGTATTTTTAGTAGTCCGAATTTTGTAGTCCACCAATTCCTCTTCTTGATTTTTGATGGAAACTCCTCTATAGACATCATGACTGTCAAATAACCTTTTCGGTGGCACTAGACCCCTGGGGATGTGGTTTATTTTAAGTTCCAAAATGTTTTGACTGACCACTTTGTTCAGTAGATGAGATGTTTGTTGATAATAATCTTCATCATGTTCACCGTATTGAGCTATTGAGATATTATAGAATTCTTCAATGGTTTGTAGAAATATTTTAAGATCCAAATCATTGCTAAATACTTGCCAGTGCTTTATATTGTCTGGTATAATTGTCCTATTTCTGACTTCCACCTGATACTTGATATTTGAGCCAATGGGAGGTCTAAAGGTCCTGGTAGACAATGAAAAAGAATCTTCCTTCTGATTTTCCTCTCTAGGAATGAAGGAGATATTAAATGCTAGAAAGAGGCTGTCAACCAGGTCCCACACCTCATTCTTGTATTGCTTGAGCCTTTGTTGCTTAGCTTGATAGAATATTTTTACCTGATTGATTATTAACTTAGAATCACCAAAGACATCCAAGCTTTCAAATACCATGTCTTTATAAGCCCTCAACCCAAGCACCAGATCTTCATACTCATCTATATTATTGGTAGTCTCAATTTTGCATCTTATAAGAGAGCGTTATAATCTCCTGCACAGGGGAAATGAGGACTATACCAGCCCCATAATATTCTTTTGATGAAGAGACATCAAAATACATCTTCCCCACTTTGTTATGTTGATTTGTCAAAGATTGATTTTTGCATTTGTTGATTGTAATTTATGATACATCATTATTTAGATGAAAAAAAGATGAATAGATCTCATCGTCAACAATGTAAATTTGGTGATTTCTTTGATTATGATGGTCATTGACGATGTACACCAATCTAAACTCCCTTTATAGCCTCCTGTTTTCTTTCCTGAAAACATGGATGGTGGCATATGTGAGGTCCATTTGTAATGATCCTTGAACCTTCTTGGCCCACATATTGGACAAAAGAATACCAAACATGGGGGGAATGTTAGCCACCAGGATGTCCATCACACCACTCTTCATGGGTATTTGTGCCAAACAAACCACCATATATTTTATTAATCCCAAACATTTAGATTTTTTGGAGTCAAAGGAGTAAAGGTCTTGGTAGGCCCTGGTGATGTCTAGATCTAGTTCCTCCATTACAACCTTAGGCATGACATTATGTGAGGCACCCGAGTCCATGAGACAGTTATGTAGTATCTTGTCATAGAAATTTAAAGATATGTAGAATGGTGGAGAGGCATCATATCCATCCTCGATAATGTGGGCCCACAGTGATGGTTGGGTTTTCATCCTGCAGACTAATTACATCAAAAATTACAACAAAAGTAGGTGGTTGCAACACCTTCATAATGGATTATTTGAAAGGCTAATTTTTCAACAATTCTGAGAGAGGTACATGGATCTTGAACTTGATGAACTCATGCTATAGGATAAAATATTCTTGTGGCCTATTAGCTTCCTTTACTTTAGGGACAACTGGTTTAAATGGAGGAGGATGGTGAGATTTAGCCAATGCACCCTTGCTTGGATTTGGCTTGGGAGGAACTTTTGTTTTTCTATTCTTATCGGAGGTGGTGTCTTTGTGAGCGCCTATTCTAGGCCTCAATTCATATTTATTTTGGGGCTGGCCTTGAATAACCCCCTCTTCCCATATCTAAACATCAAATGGATTTGACAGTTGTGATACCTCAAAATCTTGATGCATTAAGTGACTGGTGTAAAAATATGTTTCATTAAAGAGTACAACAACATCATCCACAACATCCCCATCTACAACCATCTCCTCAATCTGATTTTTTTGGAAAGGAGGTACTTCTCTTTGGTCATCAACATTCCTCCTCTCTCTCTGCATTATCTTAGGGGAATCATTCCACCTTCTAAATTGGTTGGGATTTATGTTCCCAACCCCTTGAAAAGATCTAATTGGTTGTTTAGATTCCCATTTTAGCTTATATATTTCAAATGTCAAATCCTTCAAAGATTTTGTCATTTCATCAAGTTTAGGATCAGATGTGGCTAAGTTGGAGGAGGTAGGGGAATCATCTCTTTGTTTCTTCTTGTCCTTTTCAAATCTAGTCTTTAACCTATCTGGTGTTAGGATGTTGGATTCAACCTCAATGTATTCTTCTTGCATGGACAACAAGGTGGTGGATCTCCTCTCCCTCAACTGAAGGGACAACTATACATCAAATGCATTGGCATAAGTAATCTTTTTGTAGGATTTAGTTGGTTTTATATCATATGGGATCCGACCATACATATTATTCAATCTCTTGGTGAAGTGTGAAATAGACTCACCATTCTTTATCTTAAGGGACCCAAACTCAATGATGTAATAGAGATAATATCTTCTATCTCCCTATTGATTTATGAAATATTATTCTAACGATCAATATCTTCAATGGAGGCTGGAGGGAGGCCCCAATACCATTTTCTTACCTCCCCATCAAGGCTTTGTACAAACAACCTCATCCACACATCTGCATAGTCAATGTTAAAGTTGTCTACAAAGTTGTAGAAGGATACCATATGTTCCTCAACCTTCACATCCCCTTCCCCATTATATCTTGGTAAATATTTCACGTAATCTATGGTTGGGAGTGCATGTAAGCCTAGATGAAAAACTAGGGGTGCATATATGGAAACAATTATGGAATTCATCATGTTAGCGGCCATTGCTTGGACAATAGGAATTTAAATATTTATTTGAGCTAGAGGGGTGGATGCTATACTGGATGATGAAGTAGAGGCAGGAGTTGAAGGTGTATGTGGTTCCTTG
>CBVK0100964302.1:0-10294 GCA_900067695.1 Picea abies | reverse complement strand
TATCTGAAGAGAATACTTTCCCCTGACCCCCATTGTTGTGTGAATTTCCAAACCCACGTCCCTGTTTGGGGTGAGAACTCAGGAAAATAGTGATATGAAAATACCAAAAGGGAAAGGTTTTCCTTGTCCGAAGGACGAACGAACGAGATCCGTCCGGAAGGAGCCAAGGGTTGTCATGGCCATTGGCTATGGGAAAAAGCACAGGCGTTAACCCCTCTAGCCCTTCGGATCCACAAGTTCGAAGTTCGCGTATCGGGAGGACTATGGGTTGGTGCGACCAAAAACTTCGAAACCTGAAGTTGCGAAGTAATGTAGGCCGTTAATCTATGGATCCTTCGGGACCCACCTCGTCCATTGGATCTGCGAGTTCAGAGTTTGCGCACAGGGAGAGAACATATCTCGTTCATCGGATCTATGCGCGGAGGACCATAGCTATGAGATCTAGAGGAAAGTGCACGAGGACTAACCCTTTGAAAGTGCACAGGGGAGTAAACTTTTGCGAAGTCCCGAAATTCCGAAGTTAATCGGAACCGTCCATCGTCTGAGGACAGGCGACAGTAGATCCGAAAGTTCGAGGATTCGGACCTCGGAAGATTTGCAAGAGTTGCAACAATCCTAGCGGTTCGTCGAGAAGGGACACGTCGCGAGAGATCAACATTTCGCTGACTCGCAACTCAGAAAGTCAGAGATAGGAGTCGTGAGAACTCGCGAAGTCCGAGTTCGCGATTTGATCGCAACCGTCGATCAAAGGAAGGGCGTGGACCGTTGATTGTCGAAGGAGATATCGGGGATTAGGAGAAGGGATGTGAGCGACCCTGCAACTTCGCGAAACATGAAGTCCCGATTCGCAAAATGTGAAGTCCCGATTCGCGAAACACGAAGTCCCGATTCGTGAAACGCGAAGTCCCGATTCGTGAAATACAAAGTCTCGATTCGCAAAATGCGAAGTCCCGATTCGCGAAATGCGAAGTCCCGATTCGCGAAATGCGAAGTCCCAATTCGCGAAGAGTTGATCTAAGCCGTTGAGTTGCGGGAGATTGTGGACTATTGATCTGACATCGGGAGTTCGGATTTCGGGATTTCGAGAAAAGGAGACAGACTAATTTCCACCTTCGCGATACGCGAAGTCCCGAAGCGCTTGAGGGTTGGGCCCCGAGTCATAATAAGGGATCACATGGATAGAGGTCAAGGAACGGAGCTAGCGTTGGGCTAGGCTCCGAGTTCGAGAGTTCGGGAATTGGGTGAGTCAAGGTGGGTTCCTATGTGAATACCCAACGATAGCAGTGACGAAACACCTTTTAGTTAGGCTTGTGGTCACGGGTAGTGGTCATGTGGAGGAGGCTTGCGCCTGGTGCTTGTTTGTACGGGAGAACAAAAACAAAATTTTAGAGGCTTTACACTATAGAAGCTCCAGAACAAGGGCGGGTGTGTTACACTAGCATTTTTTAAATTCTTACCATTTACCAAAAAAACATTTATAAGATCATCTTGCTTGTGGTCACGGGTAGTGGTCATGTGGAGGAGGCTTGCGCCTGGTGCTTGTTTGTACGGGAGAACAAAAACAAAATTTTAGAGGCTTTACACTATAGAAGCTCCAGAACAAGGGCGGGTGTGTTACAATATGGATAATTGAAATAAATTTCTATTATGAGAGATTTTACAAACTCAGGAAATGGATTTGTGCGATGAAAAATATACATTTTATACCATATGCCCATTGCAAATAGAGATAGGGATTGGTTCAAAATTTGTAGAAAGGGGAAATCACGCAGATTACTATGCCCATTTTCAAAACTCAAAAGGCACATAGGTGCAAAATTTAAAAAGGAAAAAAGGAGGTCAAAGAAAAGGAACGTACCAAGGACCCTCAAAATATACCATTGAGACAATGTTAAACTAAGGCTTCCTACATTCCAATGACTAAAATGAACCAAACGTGAGAAAAGGGTATTTTTCCAAGGTGGATGACAATGAAGGTTTAATCTTGGAGCAATATTAGATAGGCATTACTTAGATTTTTGATACCCTTCAAATTTTTGTCACTAATATCTATTCTTGATCTTGGAGCAATATTAGATGTGTGTTACTTAGATTTTTGATACCCTCAGGATTTTTGTAACTGATATCTATGCTTATGTTTCAGATGGTTATCATCATCCCTTCCTCTTATTTGGTGAAGTTATTTTTTATCCTTAAATGTGGCAAGTCCTCCTCTATACCTTGGTGATCCTTCATTAGTGAAACCCCCTTTGGATCATGACCATATACTTGAAGTGTTAAACCTAGTCCCTCAGATGAATCCAATACTATGAGTGAAGGTGGCTATTATTGGTGTTTGAATGATTTCCTAGGTGGTGAAGAATGATAACATACTTGCCTTGAAAAGAGAAGGAAACAAACTTGATTTATTAGATGATCCTCTTCTCTCTTTACATTGGTTACAAGTTCATGCATATACATTTCTCCCTTATAGCATTTATCCATCACTCTAGTTATTAATGGAGAAATATGTTCATCAAGCAACACTAGTGCACCTTAGTAAGCACCTTTGAGGGTTTGATATGACTTGTACACATTAGAGCTCTATGGGACTTTTTTGAATATGACAATATTTTATAGTGTGTTGTTCCAATGCTGATATATATCAACCTTATAGCTCTTTAGTTACAATGGAAGACATCATGGCTATAGTGATGATGACAATCTTTGGGTGAGGAGAAGTTTAAAGGTTGAATGCCCTTCGGATCACATATCAAACATTGATAATGTTTATACATATACCTTTGGAGGATTTGGTGGATGTTTCACCTATCTTTTAATTATTTTCTCATCCAGGGGAGCAAAAAAAGTGAAAATGAATTATCATTAATGATAATCCCCTAGATTCCCCAAGATATGAGGATGAGGTTGGGTACCATATACAAATGGAATTAATAATATTTCAAGTTTGCATGACCTCAAGAGATCCGGGGTGTAAGAATTAGACGCCTCGAAGACCATATTGTATTATATTGGATGGAGCTCTCAAGTCTAGGTTCTTGAGCCAAAGAAAAGTAATAAAACCTTCCCGAGGCCTTGAGATGCTTGAGATATAAGAACCTAAGAAATGCTCCATGTATTTGAGGTGGCAACAGAGCTTCAAAGATGCTACCATTTCAAATCTAGATCTAGTGAACATTGTGTTTCCTCATGTTTCCTTTATCAAATCACTTGGAGCCTATTCAAAGAGCAATAGTAGCATTCACTAGCTTTCTTCTTATAGTCATAATTACACATTGGCCCTTTGATGTAGTCGATACAATAGACCAAAAATCAAAGAACCAATCTCACAGTGGAAATCTTCATTGGTAAGAACTCTAGGCTATGACTACTACACTTCTCTAGAACACTTGTACAACATATTGTTTGCATTAATAATGACCCTATACACATATGGGATTCATATTCCCAATCTCAATACCCATCCATTCTCATAGACCTCTCTCCCACTCATGCATCTCAATGCCATACACAAAGCTCTCAATTCACATACATCATTTTAGATACATATTTAACGCGAAGACAACATTCTCACTCAAACTTATTTACACAAATTCATACTATTCACACAATATGTCAAAAATTAAGCATATGGTTCACTATTTTCATAATCACCAATACAAAACAAAGACATCATATTCAAACTTCTCACCATAATTAATACACCATCATATTAGACTTGCCATTGTTCTCAAGGTCATTTCATAACCCACAAGAAACATGAAAACTGCTTTGGTTGAATTGCATAACCTCAAGGTAAAATGTTGCTTCAATGTAGATGAATCATTAAATGGTTACAATAGAATGGTTTCTGCAATAGGTGTTCCCATTATGGAGGCATTCAACCACTCACCAATGGTAAATGTTTATAACTGGTTGGTGATAATCAAAACAACTGTAGAAATATGTAATTCGGAGGGATTTGATTGGATTTGAACTTTTGACCTATGACCTCTCCATTGGTAACATACCTTGGGTGGATGGTTCAACCAATTGAGCTAACCCTCGAGGTTTAAAATTTTGAAGGACATGGAGGTGGGCTTTGATTCACTTATGTGTGCTTTAAACTAAAGTGTTGAGTCACGAGATCATTTATTATATCTCTCTAGGTGCAACCTTACATTCAAATAAGGGCTAATATTAATATTCATAAAACAATTATTAATACAAAATTTTGTGTATGATATTAATATTATAACACAAAATTTGACCAAACAATATAAGTGCATTTTTAGACTTTTTTCCTTATAATTATTGTCAATATTGTTTAATTATAGAGATGTTTAAACTTTAAGGAAAGACCCAATTAAATCGAGAATTAGAAAAATTTCAAAAATACCTTAGCTTCTTTGAAAATGCAAAGTGACATGGGGCCATCAACAACAAATAAAAATAAAAGTATGAATAATGAAGATATTCAACAAACTTAAGACACACCAACCATTGAAAACGAGGGGCTTCATACACCTCTAAAATCATAACAACAACCATTAAACTTGTAGATCAATGTCATGACTAGGATTCTATGGATCCACACATATATGTAGATTCATAATGGTACATCCATCATAGATAGGACTTTGTGGGCCCAATAGAGATGATGTGGCATTGTTACCTAGCATAATGTGCCAAAACACATGTAATATGGGCTCCATGTAGAGAGAAACGCCAATAATGCATTACAACATTAGGAGTAACATGCCCCTCACCCAAAACTTATACCATGTTTCCAAAGCTCTTAGAAAAAATTTCTTACAAGTTCTAAAGATTCTAAAACTTAGGAAACAATAGGAACATGTTCTCCATCCCTTGGGAGCGATTCTCCTACAACTAAGGTTTCATTTAGTTTCCAAGGTATCATTTAACAATATAGCTTTTGACTCCAATGAGGAAATATTTCTTAATGAAAGACAACATTAACATTTTTTTCCATAACAATAGTTATATATATTTCGAGAATCTTTGTTGTGGCCTAACTAGAAAAATGTTCAAGACATGGTATAAATTTAGGAGTTTGTAACTTTGCAAAAATGGTGTCCCATTTTGCAAGATATTTTAAAAAAATAGTATAGTTCTTTTCCCTTAGAGGTGGCATGGAAACATAACATTAGAATATCCCCTAACACACTCCTATAGTTAACTTTCAAATACAAGAATATTCCTTCCTTTTTATGTCAAAATATGCTTGTATGGGGTAGGGTATTGAGTTTTAAATACCACTTGAAAATTTTTAACTCTACCTAAAAATGCTTAATTCCATTTGAAAACTCTTAATTCATGTGGTGAAAATTCCTTAACCAATTTAAAAAAATTCTACCAACTTTGATACCATGTAAATTTTTTCAACTCATGACAATCAAATATACATTCAAAAGAATTAATTCCTACAACTCACAACTAAAGATTAGGAAACCCTTATGAAAACAACAGATCTACGTGAACACAACACTGTATGAAAACCCAAAATTGTAAGCTGGTATCACATACAAGCTTCTCACTCAAAAACCATACTATCACACTAGAACATAATCACTCTACTACCCTAGTTCACTCTTTAGAGGAATCCCTCCACTAAAACTAAATGGACTGCCAACTGCTCTCTTAATCTCTAAGACATTCTGAATGGTTTGTCCTATCTCTCCTTTATAAAATAGGAGAGATCTATGGATTACAATGCATGTAGATATACTACATAAAGCACCTAAGTGAAGTGTCAAACCCTGCCCTAATCCTATCTAGAATAGAAATCCCAACCTGCATCAATAAATTTCTTAGAATAAAAAACCCACTGGGAGATAATGCATGCATGAAAGCAAGGGCCTCACTCCTAATGATCTACACCTTGTTTTAAATATGGAGAAGCCTTTAACTCATGTGATTTCCTAAGTAACAACTAATACTTAAAAAGGAGATAGAAAAACAACTTTCTATTTCTAGAAATAACAAACATTGGAAACTAAGGTTGGCACATGCATACCTTATGTTGCATGCCCTCAACATGCATGACCATTGTCTACTACTATTGCATGCCTTCTAAGACATATTTCTATTATGCCTTCACTACACTCTCCTCTTTGTTGTGCACATGAACCAAGGAAAGGAATATAGGTTGTTTTCCACTACATTATGTATGTTGCACTAAGTCTATTGTTACAAAATATTCTCTTCACATTATGACATACATGAGACTCTATCTCACTCCAAATGCATCCTCTTCTTGAGCAAATCAATCTTTGCTCATAATGGTGCACCGCCTCTTCAAGCAAGAAATAAACCAAGAAATTGTTGCTCAACATGCTATTGTGAATTGGAGAACAACTTGAAGCAACCAAGAAAACTAACAGAAAGAAATCTCAAGAAACTCTCAAACCTAAATGCCCACTACCTACATGTGTAGACTTAGTTGATAAATCATAATGGGATCCTTCCCAAATATCACTATCAACACTTAATCCTTAATATACAAGTCTTATAAGGGCTCTTAGCCTTTCTCACCTCAAGTCAAGGACAAATGTTGAATGAAGTTACACTCCCTTGGAAGGCATGTTTATTGTTACAAAACAAACAATTCCCAAAGCCTAATCTTGAGGATGTGGAAAGTGAGAAAACCCTGAAACTTAGTCCCTTTACAAATTCTTTGTGAGACTCAATATTTAGGAGAGGTTCCTATTTTCTCAACCTCCATTGGGTGAGATTTAGGATTAGAATTCTTGATAAACTCCTTTGAACACGAGCTTAGTCAATGGAGGGAATGTAATCAAGCTCCACTTGTCTTGGTAAGTCATGAACAACTTTTGCACACTATAGATGTTTATAATGTACTTGTCCCATTTAATGAGACTGCAACCTTCCCTAACCTTGACTATTATCATTCCCCCACTAGAAGTAATGCACCCTTGTGACTTCTCTCCAAACTCATAGATCCATCTTAACACTAAATTTATTAAGCTTCAAAAGGGATTAAAAAATACCTAAATGAAAATTTTGCAGTGCTTAAAGATCCAAGGTTAAGATGGATCTCTGCTAGTTTATTTTTAGGATGTTTTTTTTTTCTTAATTTATTCTTTTAACTATGGTTTTTTTTCACATTAGATATTGGACGTCTAGTTTTATTCCATTTTGATAGTAAAGGTCGAATGCCAAGTTTTATTCCATTTTAGTTTATGCATGTGACACAGATATACATATGACAC
Source organism: Picea abies (assembly GCA_900067695.1). Lineage (NCBI taxonomy): Eukaryota > Viridiplantae > Streptophyta > Pinopsida > Pinales > Pinaceae > Picea > Picea abies. The sequence goes on along the minus strand of CBVK0100964302.1, from coordinate 3,062 downwards.
ATCTCTTCCATCAGGTTTTCGAGTACACCTCACTTCTCTCAGTGTAAGTTGCAACTAGTGCACCTACACCAATGTGTCCATGTGCGCATCTTTATTCGACCTATCATAATTAAAATTCTAGTTGAAGACTAGTATTTGACAGTAGAAGCTAGGACACAAGAATGTACCACGACCAATGCTCTCAAACATTTATTAGCGTTGTATGCTTCAAGAAAGGATAACAACCCACACATTTACAATCTACTTCTACAATGAAATCATGCACCCATATGAAAGCAAACAATGGGAAGTTGTAGTTTAAACCATCATACATTACCATACCTTATATCTAGAATCTTTCATCTTATTGATAATCCATGCTAGTATGTCTTGAAACGTGACTCTAATAAACAAAATGTGGTGTACCCAGAAGATGTATCTCAAACCGAATCTAAACACAAGAGATTGATAAATAAATCCATACAGATTAAGGCATGCAGGTTAAATATGAAAAATTACTTTTATCAAAACCCTTTATTAACATGATTACAAGTGGGCACATGTATCCTTGATACTTATCTTCTTCATGTCTCAAAACATATTGACAAGGGATGAAATCCACACCCAACAGTAAAGATTCTCATCTAATATGACCCAAAAGGTGGAGAAGTGATATGACACAGAGCTTCGACTCACTATTAAGTAAAATACCCTTTTTGAGCACAAATAGGTCGAGATAAAGAAACTAGCACACTTTATACAACTTTGTTTGCCCCAACCTATTCAAGGCAGAGCAATGAGATGACATAGAAAAGTAAGACCCTTATCAAAGGCTTGGGATGTTAAGGGCATGCAACAATCATAAGGGAGGATAAGAATCATGCTTATCCTCCCTTATGATGCAACAAAGGGTAAGCATGATGCATATCCTCTCAACTCTGATGCATCAGAGTTGAAAGGATAAGCATCCTGCAATATTAACTAGAACTCAATGGCAAGGGATACACATTCATATATTAAAAAAAAAATACTTGCAGTGCGTATGTAATCTGACAACCCTTTCGTCTCACTCGCGATGCAATAATACACTTATGGCGATTGACTCTTGACACCCTTTGGATGATCCAAAACGTTGCCAATATGGACAATTCGTCGATGAATCATTTATGGTGTCTGCATTGCGACAACATCTTCCATTGTAGTTTAAGGTCTAAAAAAATTTATGGTGTCGTCGGAATAGTTTAGGTCATCTCTATTGCAACGACAGTTTCCGTCGTAGTGGTGACGACACGTAAACTATACGTTGTCATCGGAAGGAAGTGATATAGTACCATAAATGACGTTTGGAGGGGCCAACATTTTTTGTGATTCCAACAACGTAACGTCGAAATTACGTTTAAAGGGCTATCAGAAAATGACCTAAATTTACTAGTGATATAGCACGTCCTTCACTTCCAATGAGTTACCTGAATCTAGCTAGAACGAGATTGTTCCAACTCCTTTTACTACATACTCAGAATCATTGCAAGCTCCACATGTAATCCCGAGTCATGATCCATTAGAATAGTAAAAAACTCTCGTGTCGATGTCATATGGCTAGATGCATCACTACCCACGCACCACACACTCCTTGAAACTGTGATGGAAGAAAAGAAAGAAACTAGTAAGAATTCCTTTTCAAACTTTGTAGCAAATTCGCCCATCTGAGTTTTTGATGATGATGCTACTTGCTGCGATTTTATCTTACCTTTCTTCTCTAAACACCATGAAGAAAAATTTCCATTCTTATGACATACAAAACACTTGATTTTACTCAAGTCCTTCCTCTTCCCCGACTGTGATGTTGACTCCTCACCTTAAATCTTATCAAAACCCTTTCCTTTTCCCTTTCTTGTCTTCATGACAAGGGCTAGGTTCTCGTCACCTTTCTGCCTATTGGATTTAGAATCCTCCCAAGTATCTTCCTAGATATAATCATCCCAAAGCTCTCAAAAGTGGGAAGTTTCTCCCGAGCACAGATACCCTTGACAAATGGTTCCCAAGTCTTTGAGAATCCATTTAGTGTTGTATTTACTAGTTTTGTGTCATCCCCCTTCTCCTTAATTGTTGCAATATAATCACAGATATACGCGATCTTCATGAGGTAACAAGTAACTGAGTCTGATATAGACATCTACGTGGATCTAAGATCATTCCGCAATACTATCTTCTTGTTTATGTTCTCACTTTGGTAGAGACTTACCATAGCATCAAACATCTCTTTGGCCATCTTCTTCTTAGAAAAGAGAGGAATCAAATGATCTGTCACTGCATCCAAGATCACCTACATGGATCTGATATCCTTCTTCTTATGAGATTCCAATTGTTGTAGATCTATTGGTGAAGGAACTACTTTTTCAACAATCTCCCAAAAATAATTTTCCTTCAAAAGCAAAGTAACACTTGCTTCTTAGGGAAGGAAGTTTGAAGATCCATCCAATCTGTCTTAAAACCTGAGACTAGCTCCTGCCATCTTCTATATATAAACAAACTTCCATGAAAATGTGCTTAGTTATTCAAGCACCAATAAAACCCAATTACCAGACTTTAGATCTAATAGATCTATTGTTGTAAACCCATATATGTACTAGATCTGACTACTGGTCACTTATATCTGATAGATTTTCCTGTTGTAAACTCAGATCTGCATTAGATCCGACTATTGGTCACTTAGATCTTCAAGATCTGTTTGTTGTAAACCCATATCTACACTAGATTTGACTGTAGGTCACTTAGATATACATGATATATTTGCTGTGAACCCATATATGCAAGATATGCTTGTTATAAACCCATATATGCACTAGATATGACTTCTTGTACTTGGAAATATCAACCAGATATCTTGCTCTGATACCATGTCAAAATTTCAACCCTACGTAAATTACTTCCTTATTATCAAGAAAATATTTCTTGTTGAATTTTAAATAGAAAATTCATACCATAGAATAATTGCACACTGGTTGGAAATTAAATGGAAATTATGTTGATATCGAGAGGGGGGTGAATCAGTATCAAGTACAATTTAAAAACCTTTTTCAACT
>CBVK0100964301.1:0-10294 GCA_900067695.1 Picea abies | reverse complement strand
TGATGTACTCAATTTATATGTTGATGTTGATGTGTATATTGTTAAATCATCTTAGATATTTTTGTTAAATGTGCTTGATAGATGTGTATGTTATAAAAGTGTCCATTAGATGTGCAATTTTCCCGTTGATCATGATGATGAACTTAATTAATTTATATGTTTATGTTGATGTGTACATTGTTAGGTCATGTTAGATATGTTTGTTAAATGTTCTTGATAGATGTGTATGTTAAATGATGCTTGTTATATGTGTGTGAGAATTATGTTAGACAATGTTTGTGTTTCATTAGATGTGATCACAATGATGATTCCTTGTTATATTATTAGATTTGTGTGATAGCTAATTAATCACTTTTATATGTGCTAGCCACCTTCTATACACATAAGAATTCTAAGAACATTGTGACAGTGAAACAATTCTTTGGAAATATATTTTTTAGGTCTCAATGCTTCAATAACATATTGGTAAAGCGTCAAAATTCTAACATCTTGAGGGCTTTTTGAAAAAAAAAAAAAAACAATTTCTCAGATTTGTATTTTGGAAATTATTCATAATATTTAATTCTTAAATACTTCAAACTTGACATATTTCTCCTGCATGGAAAATACATTTTTATCATTTTAGTTAAATGTTAGCATTTCCATTAATTGTTCCAAGATGTTTTAATTGTTCCAAGATGTTTGAGAGTGGTTTCAACATCATAAAATTTTATACAGAGAAACTAGAATTTCATATCCCATTAAAAGTTCAACTGGTTTGACAATTTTTAGTATTTCATAATTGGAAATACTTAATTTTAAGTGTAAAAACCTTTGCAAATCTTACCAATTATATAAAATTCCAACAATAAAATGTTTGGAATTTTTTTTCGAAAAGCATATTGTTATGACTTAATGGACTGAAAATAATTCTTAAAATTTTATATTAAACATGCAATGACATACAAATATCTTCAAATAACAATAGAAAATTCTATTTTAATCAATCATTCCATGAAATCACAAATAATTTGAAAGCCACACATTACTCATCAAACTGACTGTTAACCGCCTAAAATTGTTCAAAGATTTGTTATAATTAACTTTCCATTTCTGATCCAGGTGGATATATGTGGCCACCTAGCTCTTCCAACTGCCTCACAATCAGTTTCCATCTTGGTAGTTTGTTTCTAGCTTTTTGGGTCCTAAACTTCCAAGATTGTTTTGAGGCCCTAAACAACATTTTTTGGGCCCGCCATAGTCACACCGGAGATGGAGATAGAGTGTGATGAAAAAATGTGTATTCCACGGATAGACCTTTCCAACAAGATATCGTGCGCCTAAAATGAAGATTGTATGCAAAATTTATGACCCCAGGAAGTTGATGTACCAACTTACCCCATCGGGGCCCACATGACGTTTGGTGCTTCATCTCCTAGGGTTAGGTTTTTTTATGTCTAGGGTTTCATGATTACTTATGGATGCTAAAAAGGCCTAGAGGTCTCATTGTAATGTGCTCAAATGAATGTGCATAGCTGCCAAATCTCTCTCAGAGATTAGCTACCACCATTCGAGCAAGATTGTTTCATTCTACATTTTACAGTTTCAACAGATTCCTTTATTGAATATAAGTTAACTTTAACTGTATCTCTATTATTTTTCTATTTATATCTGTGTTAATGTTATAAATATTTGTTTCATTTTGTTCTTTTCATAAATCTGGATTAGTGGTATCAAAGCAGTCTGCTCTTCATTTGTTTGTTTGTGCATGTCCCCAACAAGGTCAAGGTATAAGCAGTTGGGACTCGAACCAGTTGATCCTTTACAAGATAGGCTTCATCGAACTTGAAAAACTCCCATGTGGGAATAAAAGAGAGATGATGGCATAGGAGATCCTTTTAAACATTTTCTCAAGGAATCCCTCGCATGACAGAGGAACTAGATGATGGATAACTTTGCACAAATCATTCGATGACTTCCAAAAAGAAACACATCTTCCTCGAGTGGAGGCACCACCCCCTTCATGGTACAAATAAATTTTGATATTCCTATATTTGAAGGTCAAATATATGTAGATGCTAAAGAAAAATGGTTAAACCTTCTAGAAGGGTATTTTCCTATCTATAACTGTTTCGATAGATAAGGATTACATTTATTCTCCTTAAGGTTGTCCCCCAAGTCAAATATTGGTGGGAGAATTTAAGTGAGCAAAAGAAAACTACATGATCTACATTATTTGTAGTTTCACCCACTTGGGGTTCTTTCAGAGACGCTATTAAGGAACAATAATATGTTGTTGGAAGTTATGATGGTGGTTTCATCTTCATCAGCTCCCCTTGCAAGCTATCTGATCCATGTCTTCTTCTCTGATGTCTAACAAGAGACACACTTGGGATACTTATCGAACTTGAACATGCATATGATATTCTAGTAGAGTTCCCTAGGGAATGATTATGATAACACCTTCTAGTACTTCTTAACCATCTATATCCTCCATGATCATACCTCCTATCATGAGATCTAAATACTTCCACTTGCCTTGCACTAGCCTCCCTCTTTGTGCCCAAATCTTTGTTGACTTCCTTTTGTAGCATATTTAGGATTTGCAATATCTCCTCCTGAGATATCATGATCCTTTCATCATTGACTCTAATTCTTTGCACTTCTCTTTACAAGCTTCTCATAGTTACAAGTTCCTCCCCATCTCTTCTTCCATCAAGCTCACTCTCAACATTACCCATGCCGACATGCATATCTCTTATTTCTTCTTCATGGTTGTAATATCCTTGTGCATCATCCATATCTCTAGTTATCATATAGGAACTAAATTCTTCTTTCCTGTATCTCAAATTATGCAAGAATGTGAATTCAATAATTGTTGTTTGAATTAAGCATATTGTAAAATATTTATTAATTAGATTACATGTCATTATTCATTTAAAATTATGAAGAATATAAATTAACTATTCCAAAATATGATTCCTTACATAAATTATTCTAAAAAACAACTCTCCAATGATTGTACTCATGCCTCATTATGAGTTCTGAGTGGAAAGTTACAACATTCACATGCTGCAATTTCCACCTTCTTAATAATGCATAATTACTTTATTAATTTATGAGAAAAATTTAGTGCCCAATTTCAAATTATGGGTGGATATATGTCTTCTCTTCCTCAATAAATTTCCCACGACTATTTGTTTTCTCAAATCTGAGCTCTAAGCTGAAAGTTATGGTCCACGGAAGTTTTGACTACTTTTCCCAATTTATCCATATATGCTACATGTGTCTTATTTCTCTTCTTGCGTACTTTTTCACACCCATATGTAAAATATGGCTCCATGGATGTATTTGTGGTCCATAAGTTTTCCATATATTTCTCTTGTGCCTCAAACGTACTTTTTAGCAAGGAGTTATGCCCTTTGGAAGTAAACTATTCCTAAAATTTTACCTCAACTGTTTTAGCCATAACTTTCTCATACAAACTTTGTTTTTTGATTGGAATAACTCATTGGATATTTCTCTTCGAGTAATTTTATTTAAGAAACAAATATAGAATGTACCTTGGTAGACACTGTTTACATGTGTTTTTATTGCCTAAAAATGTCGTTTAGGTCCTGGAAATTGCCCCCTAAGTTCTTGACTTTCAAAAATATGAAAAAATAAAGAAAATTTCATATGAAATTGACTGTTTTATTATTATAACAACGTTCTAAATATGATTTTTTGATCTCAAATCGGAAAAATATAGAGGGTTGATCCATTCTCCATCAACGATTGGTGATTAGTGATTTCTTATTGTAAACCAAACTTCCCCATCGATCTCCTCAATGCCCGATCATCGACCATCGATCATCGATCATTTTTCTTCGCAAACCAAAAGTCTCCAATGAATATCATCGGTCCTCGACCATTGGTGATCGACCATCAATGAATCCATTTGAAAACCAACTTATTTACAATTTCCCCAAACTTTGACCATTGACCGTTGACCATCTCTTGTCTGACATGGAAGCTATGTTGACGTGGTATGACATGTAGAATGTAGACACTTACATGGAATGACACATCATCCCGAGGCATAAAATTGGATAACATGGAAGGACACGTGGATGCAAATGTGACACGAGACATCGTCATATTGTTTTCCTTTATCGATGACTGACCCTTTCTCTTGGATGAATTTAAAACACCTTGATAAATCTACCGATGCCCAATCATCGGCTATCGAAGATAAAATATTTCTCTTGGTCAAATGAAAACTCTCGCCAAATTTTGCTGATCCCCAATCATTGACCATCAATGATCCAAGATCCCCTTTGGACGTATGAAACCTTCACAAATTCTGTTGATCCCCGACCGTTGACCATTGAAGAATTTTTTTGGCAAACTTTGACACTTAGAAATTTTGGCCAAATTCCCCGATGAATCTGGATCATTGATCTCCCATTCAAAATTATCTCATTCGTCGATTTTTTTCGAAACTCCCAACTACTGAGATGAATCCCAACCATCGATCTATCTCATCTCGCCAACCATCGAAAATGAATATCGAACATTGATCTGGTAAATTTTCCAAAATTTGAAAACATTTGAAGCTTTTTATATTTATTAAAATGCATATGGGTAATTGATATCGATATTGAACACAATCTCGATCATCGATTCATCAACTCTTCCGAAAATATACATCAACTATTAGAACATGAATTTCAACCTTGTAGGTTGAATATAGCTCTACAATCTGACTGATTGATGCCCTAGAAACCTCTAAGACAATTTCGAGGCATTAAAAACTCAAATTTCTCATCAATTTGGGGATCTCAGTTTGATGTTTCCACCATTTCCCCCGAAATTCGTCACAAATCAAAGTCTGTGACAATTTTTTTTCTCAAATTCGCACTGGTTCTTGGCCCATACAGGTCCAATGTTGAACCCAAATATCTGATACCACTTTGTAACATACCTATACCTGATCTGGGTCACATCATTGCTAAAATGACTCAATAATTTTTTTTGATACCAAATCTAAATGTTCAAATAAAACACAACATGACATTCCATCTCATGCAACTATCTATGCTACTTAAAAATGTAAATGCAACTAATTCAATTGTGCAAAATAGATACTAAAAAAAATTAAAAAAAAATCAACCACATAAACAAATATTTGAATGCATAATTGTTCTCATAAAAAGTAAGATTTAACAAGGATAACTCAGAGAAAATTTTAGAACAACTATATCAACATTTAACATAAATTAACACAACAAATAAGAACATTTATATTATGAAAGTATGGAACTTGTTGCAGAGGACGTATGTTCCTCCCAATCGTATCCTTGCTATTTCAGTTCTCAACAGAAAGACACCCCCAAGGTGGGGCTATAAATCCACAAGAGACAATGGTCCCAACAGCTGGATAATGTCCTCCTCTCACTAGTCAAAACTCACAGCTAATTTTAGTCCACCGACTCTTTCCCTCAACCTGTACAACCCTAGGGATGGAACTCCCCTTCACTGCTTATAGTCCCTTAGGAATTTTCACTCCCCTTTAGGGATTTTGACATAGGTTGGACATTAAGTCTACTTTCCGAGACCTCAGGAATTCCACAGCTACAACACGAATTCTCCCAGCAGCAAAACACGTGCTTCCTTGGAGAACTTCTAACAAAGCATTACTCCTAGGTACACAACCTCTTTATCCATGAATTTTAAACTCCAAATAACTTCCAAACTTTCCCACAATAACTACCCTCAAGCTTCATTGCTCATAACTTATTTTCTGCTCAGAAAAATCCATATAAAAATAACTCTCTATGAAAAAACATAAATGTGCAATTCTGGTCCTCTACCCATACAAATTCCCCCTCTTTCTTTGTATTTATTGACTTGCACTCTTCCCAAAGATGATTTTACTCTATCCTCATGCTCTCAATAACTATTGGATGTGACTCTCACACCCACCCTATTACATGAATTCAATGATTGGACTGCAGAACACTCAATAGGTAATGGAAAGTTCATGGTAAAGAAAATTTAGAAAGAAAATAACAAATGGGTTTTGGATTAATAGACATGGGTAAAATATCCCCTCATTGGACCCCTTCCCTCTCTTATGGATAGTTAGCCCCCAAATCTCTATCTGTGTCTGTCTGTAGTTGGTGATACTTTTTATTCATTATATTCAATTTACATCATTTACATATTACATCTCTTTGGCTCTCGAACATACATTACATTTACAATATACATTACTAGTTTGGGGTTTGAAAACAAGGATGTTACAATTCATACCAATTATCAATAACTTATTGAATTTATGCAAGTATCCCACAAAAGTGAGCCACATAAAAGATAAAATGAAACATAGAGGATAAACCAATGTGGGTTAAGATGTATTTATAAAAGATATTAACATACATAAATAAAAATATTAATCTAATAGAGAATATTCTATTAATATGTATTGATGTGAATTATCTAAATGATTACAATGAGAGATCTTTTATTTATATAATTTAGGAGGTCCAACGAACACCTAAGATTAGTTGGGCAGCTGAAAGAATCTACATGATCTTAACTCACACAATTTTCATGTGTTTAAAATAGATACAATCTAAACAAACACATGAAAACCGCCCCATAAGAAAAACACTGGGAGGAACAAATAAGAACAAATATGGGTCTTGAAAATAAGGTCTGATAAGGTACCCATGTACAAACTTTCATAATGGGAGAAAATGAGAAAAACCCATAGGAAAAAGATCCTCTCCAAAAGAGAGAAAAATGCCAGTGTTGAAAGTGGTGTTGGAGCTGAAACTGAAGAAGATCCCACAAATATGCATTGAAAACCAAGAGCATGAGGATTTGAGAGGCTGAAAGATCCAATCAGGAATTATGACCAAACTATGAAGAAGAGGGCCAAGTAACCTCAAAGAACATGGTTGAATTCTGAAGTGAAAGAGGATTGGTTGCAGAGGCACAATAATGGAAAACACTAACAACCATCACATAAATGTTTCAAAAAATAGGTGCTAGTGAAGAACTAGAACAAAGGCTTCAAACATAAGAAAAAACCATCAAGGATCAAAATATCAATGAGGCTCGTGAAGGATGAAAACTACAAACATGAAGTATGATCGAAACTCTAAAGAGTAGGGCCAAGAACCCCAAGCTGTCAACACCATCAAATATCCATGTAGAAATCCAAATTTCAAACTTCTCAAGAAAAGAGACTGATCTTGTGAAATGAGTCGTGACACAAAACTCCTGATGAGGTAAATCATGTACAATCGAAAAAAAATCATAAAATGAATTTCCTTATGGACGCCAATCCATATTATCAAAGTGCATGGGTCACTAGCCACTGTAACCATGAGTCAAAATATAAATTTGTGCTTGATGCGAGGATCACTTTTAAAAGCGGTTGATGTCAAACAAAATGGTGAAGCATAAGGAATAACCTGAGGAAGCATTGCACACCATCCCCCCATAATACTGATCTAGGTGGTCATATATGATGGCAATGTATGTCACAAATGATGGCTAAGGTATCGAGTACGAGATAAAGGTGGAAAAGATGAAAAACATACTAAGCAATAAACACTCCAAAGTGGCTAGCTCTAAGAGATTGCAAAACAAGGCAGTACATGGAGACAAATGCCTGGTTACACTCCCAAAACTATCTGAGGGAGTGGCACAAAATACGCTACTCAAAGGTGCAGAATGAGAGGTACCATAAATAACCATCATGGACAACAATCCTTGATATGGGTCCCTACAAAGAAAGCCATTTTAGGTACCCATTTACAATAGAGGAATCAATATCTGTTCATTGAGCTCATGATGAGAAAAAAAATATCAATTAAGCAAATCATTATGGTGTGCAACCATTCACTAGAAAGAGAGTGGAATGATATTCACAACTCAAGAAACAAAATGGAAAATGGAGAATTCTCCTAAGAGATGTGATGAAAACTTTTCCAATAACCTCTAAAGTACCGTAAATTGACAAAATAAATAATACTCCAAAGGGCCTCCAAAATAAAAACACAAACTCCTTTACATGCAAAAGTGAAAATTTGTTTGAATTCCCAAACACAATAGCCGATGTATTCTAACAATAAAAATATTAAGATCACATGGCCATATTTTCCTTTGCTTCTACGTTATGGTCGGACTTGAGAAGCTCACTCAACATCATATATCACAACCAAAGCAATGGCCACATTAAAATTACTGGTCATGAAACAGATAGTGGGGTGGTGAGGATATTTTAGTGGGAGGAGAAAGGTGCAATAAACAATGTAGCTCATAGAATTCTCAAAATCCTTTAGCCAACGATGCTTTGGAATGGTTACTCAAATATCCTCTAAGGTTTATTTAAACTATTCTTGAGTGAGAATCTTGAATCATTGCATCAACCATTCCTAAGAAATAATATACCCACTCCAACGTGCAGGCTGTTGCAGATAGATTTCATAGATCATGATCTGAAATTCAAATCAAACAAATGTAACACACAAAGAAGTTAACAAGAAAAATCACGAATAAAGCAAGTGGGTGATTCGAGAAGGGCTAGGTCATACTTGGCGAGAGACAACAATTTTTATTCAACCAAGAAGATCAGAGGGTAGGAAACATTATCGATGATGTTTCCAATCCACTTCCACTAGCCCATGAGGAACCCCAGAAAACCGCTCGTGCTTGCTTCCCACATAGATCAAAATGTGACCCTCGGGAATATTCACCTTCTCTAATTGTACATGCCCCTACTCCAACTTTAAATAATTTCGTCTCTTGAATGACAAAGCCTTTTGGGTATTGACTATCCTGTGGCACTTCCTTGACATCTTCCTGAGAAGAATATCTTGGATTATCTCATTCCCCTTTATTATCCTTCCCATCATTGTTACAAAGGTAGAGAACTGTGAATCAATAGAACAAGAAAAAGTGTAGGGATATATCCTCTTTCATTCAAGATCACTATGTCACTGGAGGAGGAGACGATTGATCTCTGGACCAAGAATATTATATCAAAGAGCACTATAGTTTCAATGCATGCCACACCTGGGTAGAAAACAATGTCGTCTATCTCATGCATGGGCCAGATCCGTATGTTAAGCTCACCCAACTCACAACTGATACTTGTGTGAGGATAAAAGCATCCTAAAAAAAGGACCACATTAAATGCAATGAACAACGAATGCATCGACCAAAAAATACCTAAGAAATACAAGCCAACGAGTACACAGATCGGCTGGATAAATCAAAACACAACTGAGAAAATAAAAAAACGACTGGACATGTATACACCTGCTTATAAAACAAGTAGGGAATACAATTCCTCCTCTTATGCCATGTGAAAAAGACACAATTATTCCAAGGACCTTAAAACCAAACGTCCTACAAGAGAATAAGTGATCTATTGATCTCCACCTTGTCGAAATATGAAATACATGAGAGAGTCTTCAATTTATAAGATGGAGGAGGCCCAACAAATACCTAAAATTAATTAGGTATATATTCCAAGGATCTTAAAACCAAACGTCCTACAAGAGAATAAGTGATCTATTGATCTCCACCTTGTCGAAATATGAAATACATGAGAGAGTCTTCAATTTATAAGATGGAGGAGGCCCAACAAATACCTAAAATTAATTAGGTATAATCTACGTGAGCTTATCACACATATTGTCATGTGTTTAGAAATAGATATAGTTTAAACAAACACAGTACTATATTGAATCTCATGTGAATTCACCAACCCCATTCTGATCATCGCATTGTTTAAGTAGTTTAATTTATTTACGATGATTTCCATCTATTAGACTTTAAGATTATGATGATTTCCATTTATTAAAATTTAAGAAAACTCACATACTTGGATATTTATTATAACATATAGATATGATGTAAGATCACTTATCAATAACTTAATAACTTGTTGAAGTTATGCAAGCAACTCGCAAAAGTTATCCATGAAAAGGAAAAAATAAAATAGAGAGGATAAAACAATGTAGATTGAGATGTATTTATAAAAGATATTAACATACATAAATACAAATATTTATAAAAATATTAACATATATACATAAAAATATTTTATTTTATATATAATTAATTTATAGGTTAATTTTTTTTTCCTCTCAATTAAAACAAAATAACATGTAACAAATAGATATAACAATCCAAATTGATTAATTTTATCATAGTTTTTAATTTAAATTTAATTAATTATTAAAATATATTAATGAGTCTTTTATTATTTTATTATTAAAAGGTGAGTGAAGTAATTAATGGGGGGATAAGG
>CBVK0100964300.1:0-10294 GCA_900067695.1 Picea abies | reverse complement strand
TGACTTCTTGTTGACCTTCTAGGGGTTTCTAGAATATTCTTGAGGGTCCTCCAACTTAACAAATCCATACCTCCTCAATTGTGATGAACCACATGACATGCCACATACCACCATAAATGGAATGACATGTACTATCCATCTATGATAGTCTTACTTGCAAGTATATTGAACTTCATGACTTTATTTATTGATCAACTCTGGGTTCCATGGCCATACCTTCTAGGATTCATGTAGACTACATCAAATTCACCCAACACATATGCTAACATCAACCACTCCATCAATGAAAACTAACTCACCATAAATCTCAACCACATCTCTAGGGATTCACATATGCTAACATCAACCACTCCATTAGTGGAAACTAACTCACCATCAATCCCAACCACATCTCTAGGGATTTCAGACTTCTCCAAGGTTTGAAATCAATATCTAAGGGTTGAAATCAATGAAAACCAACTGTCCAACAAAAAAAAATGTATCCAGTTTCAAGAAGCAGGATTAGATCAAATGAATGTTTTTCTCACCAATCGAGACATCTATAAAGGAAGAAAGGGTGATCATTATTAGGGTCGACACTTTGGGGAATTTAAGAGGCTCTTACAACCAAAGTTGTTTGATAAGAAACCTCAAGCATATATATATAGTAAAATCAATAGACACCAAGAGATTCATCACCTACGTTATGTTTTAGTTTGTAATTCTTCCTCTTTTTGTGTATGTGTTCCTGTAAATCCACCCATCTCATTTGGCTTCTTGTATTAGATCCCATCAATAAAAGATCAAGCAACAAGTTATGCGACATATTCAATGTTACTTTGTGGTGTATAGCCATGGAATAGAAGTGATTTCCTCTTAACAAATGGCCCTTTCTTGTCATTTCTTTATATATTTGAATGATATGCAAAGGGTAACTCCATTGTATTTGAATGTATGAAGATTTGTAATTGTTTGAAGCATGCTTTATTGATCTGTATACATGTGTTAGAACTTTTGAATTCTTAATTCTTCAACACATTATTCTATTTCCATAAGCTATAAGATTCATTATTTGTAGTGACTTATATGCTTATCTCGTCTTTATTCTAATACACCACCTCACCCACTCTTAAATATAAATTTTCTGAAACCCTAATGGACATATGCCTCTTGGAGTTGAGAGTTTTTAATACTTGAGATGAGACTGTTTGAGGGATGAGATTTTTGAGAAAGAGAGAGAGAAAAAATTACCAAATATTGCATAATTTTCCTTATTGCAAATATGGCTTTAAGACTCACCTTGAGTCTTATCCCCTAGGGTTCCTTGACATTGTTCCAATGACATCCTATAACATATCAAGAGATAACATCCAAAATTGCGTTGTTTTTGGGGAGAAGAATTTTAAGACATCTTTCCCTGTGATACAACATTATGAGCTCTGATCCTTGATGGTGAACAAGCCTCAAACATCTTGTTGTTAACATTTCACCTGGTGACTCCAGAGAAGGAAAATATATCATCGACCAAAATATACACCATAAGTAATCCTAATCATGTTCATGGTTTAGTATACTCAATTCCATAAAATATTGTGACCTGGAGGAACATTAGAGAATGCTATATGTCCTCTTCTTCAGGTAACCCTAATTTAGAAACATCTCCTTCTGATGTTGAAAGAAGTGTTGACTCTATAGATATAGTTGATATACCTGTAGATTTTCATTCTAATTCAAATTTTCCCCTAGAACCTTTTGTAGATTTGAAAATTCTCCTCTAGAATTTTGTGAAGAAGTAAGTTCTTCCTTGCAACCCTTCTTGAAATATCCTTTTGCTCCTCTGTCCTTTCAAGCTAATAACCTCATCTTACAAAACCTTATGGATGTCTTAGGTGGAGGAAGAGTTAGGGCAATAAAATTCCCCCACCACCTTTAAACCCTTGGGTCACTACAAGATATGGCCCATTGAATTTACCCCAACATGTTCATAATCTCCCTGAGGATTAATTGAAGCTTCTACCCAAATATGATGGAGAAAAAACCCACTCCGCTAAGGAACAAATAAATTCCTTTCAAGACTTCACAGAAAACCTGTTTGTGGATCACGACGATGTCTTCATTGGGATTTTTTTCTAAACCTTAGAAAGAAATGGTTCATAGAGATACTTTTTGCTTCAATTGATAGCTAGAAGGCTCTAGAAGTTTCTTTTATGAGACAATGGGGTGAAAAAAGGGACAATCTATACTACCTAATTGAATTTTTCTTGCTTAAGAAGAGAGCTAATGATCTTGTGGTTGATTTCAATAGAATATTTAATAATCTCTATAAAAACATCCATAGAGACATAAATCCTTCACATCCATCAACCAAAGTCACATATGTTGGGGCATTCAATGTTGAGTTTTCCATGGTGTTGAGGGAAATAAGATCCCCAACTTTGCTTATAATACATGATGATGCAATAGACATAGAAGGAAACATGATTGCATTAGGTAAAATGAAGCTAAAGCAAGTTCAATTAGGAAAGAAAAATACTAGAGAAGTTTGTGGTACCTCTGATCTAAATAAAGATTCCCAAGAAGCTAAGATGGAAGAAATTTCCATACTGATTAGAAACTTAACAAATAATATGTCAAGGTTTGAAATGGAAAATAACAATGCAAATAAATCCCCTCAAGAAGGAGGTATGAGAAACCCTAATGAGTTTAGGAGAAATTTTAATCCACAACTAATGAGGAGGGAAACAAGAAATGAGGAACAACCCATCCAACCCCTTATAAAGGTGAACAATGACAAAAACCTCGTTGAGGAAGTCATGGATGAGGAATATGTTGAATACACAGAAGAGGTACACCTTCTTCAAGATGAAAATAATTCCATGCACCTATCACATAATGATTATGAATATTCTCTAAATCCTAGGAACTAGAATCCTAAGAATGAACCAAACCAAGAAGTTATGTATGTTCAATATAGAATGTTTGTTGATGCATTACAGGCTAAAATGCACAAGAAATATGATATCATGAATAGGAAAAAAGTATCCATTCAAGAAAGTCAACCTCAACCTAAGAAGCCTAACCTAGGTCAGTTGAAGGATAAAGTCAAAGAGGTTGCTGACATCCCTAAAGACACTGAAGTTTTGGAACCTTAAAAAAGACAAAAATAATTTAAAGAATTTGAGGAATCAATTCCACCTTTTAACATTGAAAAAGAATTGTCAAAACTTAAAATCCATGTACCAGTGGTGGAATTGGATAAGAATCCTTCATATAATAAATAAATTGAGAAATTCGTATAGGGAAAGGCATCAACAAATCCTCCTGATATCTTAAATGCACATGATAATTCCCCCACCACAGTTTTTGGCCTTCATATAGATGGAAAAGAAGAATCTGTTTCACCTTTCTATGTAACAATGCATATTCATCAAAAAATGCTTCAGAATTGTGTGATTGACTCTAGAGCATCACATAACCTTGTGCCCAAAGTAGTCATGTAAAATTTAGTATTGGAGATAACTAGGCCATATCATGACCTCTACTCTTTTGATGCCAAAAAAGTGAAGTTTTATGGGATAACCAATGATATGGAGGTTACCTTAGCTCAGATGCATGTCAAGAGCACGATTCATGATGGATGTAGTGGTGGTTGATATGCCTGCTAATTATGGCATGATGTTGTCAAGAAGATGGGAACAAAAGCTGGGAAGTGAAGTTTTATGGGATAACCAATGATATGGAGGTTACCTTAGCTCAGATGCATGTCAAGAGCACGATTCATGATGGATGTAGTGGTGGTTGATATGCCTGCTAATTATGGCATGATGTTGTCAAGAAGATGGGAACAAAAGCTGGGGGGTACTATGCACATGGATATGAATTATGCCATTATACCGATATTTGGAGGTGAAACAGAAGGTTGTATAGGGAGACAACATTTTTTTATGTGGTTAGTGACCAAAACAACCCTATAAACCATCCCATTTATGCTACTAATGAATATCTTGGATGTTGCATCCTTTCAGTAAATGAAGAATATAAGGAAGCCTCAACACCTGCATACCCTCCGACAAGTTTTTATAAAGAGGTAGATGGTATGTGGAAAATGTCTTTTGATGGGGAATATTCAAATGAATGGGTGGGGGCTGATGTAGTACTCATTTCTCATAGAAAAAGATAATTCCATCTGTCCTACAAACTAGATTTTTAGGCCACCAATAATGTAGTAGAATATGAAGCCTTGATTCTAGGCTTGGACGTATCAAGAAAAATGAAAATTACCAAGCTGGTGGTATTTGGAAATTCAGAACTAGTGGTGCAACAATTTAAGGGTTACTATCAGACAAGGCATCCCAAAATGAGGGCATATAGAAATTACGTATGGGATATGATTGATATTTTTTAAGACACTTTCAATATTTCTACTATCCTAAGAAAATTTAACTAATAGGATGATTCCTTAGCAGTAGCGACCAATACTTTTAAACCACCAACCACTCCCCAAGTGATATATGAAATTGAGATGAGGTATAGACCATACATCCCTGATAACATCAAATATTGATAAGTTTTTAAGGATGACTAGCAAATCAAAAAGTTCATTGGAGTGATAGATGAGTTTGAAAATGCCCACATTGATTCAAATGATGAAGAAGAATCTAAATAAATGATTGAGGGAGAAATTGAAGTTACTCCTGGATTCCATGATTACATGGTTTAACAAAAATTCCTCTAGCTCAAGAACAATTTTATTCCAAAAGGGATGGTGCCTCTGAAATAATTGTTTGACAAAAATGATGTACCTGTGAAGCCAACAATCCTTCCCAAACATGACAACATAGAAGACTATAATATCATGACTGAAGATGAACCTAAATACAAAAAGCTATCCAAAGACATTCCTATTGAAGGGAAGACAAAATATATGGAATTATTCAAAGAATACATGGGTGTTTTTTCCTGGAAGTATGAGGACTTGAAGACTTATGATACAAGAATCATACAACATATAATACCTCTCAATCTTGTTACTAAAAATTTCAGGAAGAAATTAAGGAAATTTAAAAGAAGGAAGTAAGGAAACTACCAAATGCTTATATTATAATCCCCCTCAAATATTCTGAATGGGTAGAAAATTTGAACCCAATTAGGAAGAAAAGTGGAGAGATAAGGCTATGTGTGGATTTTAGGCACCTAATAAATGCTCACTGAAGGATAACTACCCGCTTCCTAAGATGGATCACATACTATAGAAAGTAGTGGGGGAGAATATAATATCCATGATGGATGGATTCTCAGGGTACATTCAAGTGGCAATGCATCTAGAAGACAAGGACAAGATAACTTTTACAACTCCATGGGGAACTTTCATGAATGATAAGATACCTTTTGGATTGATAAATGCAGGAGCCACATTTTAGAGGGATATGGATATATATTTTGTGGGAGAGAAAGACATATTCATTTTTATATACCTTGATGACATGATTGTATTCTCAAAGATAGATGAAGATTATATCAAGCATTTAAGGTAGAATTTTGTTAAGTGTAGGAAATTTGGTTTGTCTTTGAACCCTAAGAAGTATTATTTTTCTATGAAAGAAGGAAAGTTCCTGGGCCATATAATATTCAAAGAATGGGTAAAGATAGATCCAGAAAGGGTGGAGGAAATCAAGAAAATTTCCTTTCCCTAGAACAAGAAAGAAATACTATCCTTCTTGGGTAGGATCAATTTTCTTAGAAGATTTGTCCTGAATTTTGATGAAATGGTAAAATATATCACTGACATGTTGAAGAAAGATCATGAAGTGAAATGGACTACTGAGGCTAAAAAATATTTTCAGTAAATAAAAGAGGAATTGGGAGAATATCTAGTGTGGGTCAACCCAAATTATGATAAGGGGTTCTTCATTTTCTCTTTTTCCTTAGATCATACCATAACTGTTGTGTTGTTGCATAAAAATGAAGAAAATCAAGAGAAACACATAACATTCTATAGTAGATCGTTAAGAGATGCTGAAATCAGATATAACAACTTGGAGAAAAAAGCATGTGCCCTGGTCAAGGCATTGAAAGCATATAGAGATTATATATTGCACTCTAAGATGTTTTCTTATGTACCCAACAATGCTATAAAGGACATCCTAACACAACTTGACAGTGAAGGGTGAAGGGGTAAATGGATTTCCAAACTTCAGGAGTATGATGTAGAGATCAAACCCACAAAATTGATAAAAGGGAAAGGACATGCCAAACTCCTGGATAAATCTAACTGTAGGGCTCTGGACATGAATTCACTATCAAATATCATCATGGAAACATAAATTGAAAGAGATGAAACCCAAGAACCATATTTGAAGGTAAGCCTTAAATTTTCTCAATTTGATTGGTATAAGGATATAATTTTTTACCTATAGAACTTAATTCTTCCACTAGCATAGGACAAAGATAAGGCTAGATCTATTAAACTCAAGGATGTGAAGTATTTCATTTTGGGAGAAAATCTATTTTGGAGGGACCCAAGAGGGATTTTAAAAAATTTCCTCACTGAAGAAGAAGCCAAAGGCATTATCACTGAGTTTCATAAAGGAGTATGTGGGGGTCTTCATGATTGGAGTGCCATTGCATACAAGATCCTCAGGGTTAGTTATTATTGGCCCTCATTGTTTTCTGATGTCAATTGCATGGTTAGAGAATGTCTATAATGCCATATGTTTGTAGGGAAGAAAAAGTTGCAACTCCTCCCATTGAGACCTATTAAATCATAGACACCTTTTTAGTAGTGGGGATTTGATTTCATTGGCGAAATCAATCCAAAATCAAGTGAGAAACACAAATGGATTCTAATAGCCATAGGTTATTTTACCAAGTGGGTAGAATCCATCCTTGCAAGAGAAAAAACTAACACAATCATCATAAATTTCCTTGAGGATAAAATTTTGGCTAGGTTTGGATTCCCAAATAAAGATCATCATTGATAATTCCCAAGCCTTCAAGTCTACCAAGTTGATCCAATTTTACCAAAACTATAACATAGATATTGGACTCTATTGCTTACTATTCATAAGGTAATGGTTTAGATGAGTCCTCTAATAATAACCTCATCAAGATCATCAAGAAAATTTTGTCTCAAAATAAAAAATCATGGTATTCTCATTTGAAGTATGCAATTTGGGTAGAAAGGGTGAGAATAAAGAGGTCTATACAAACTTCTCTATTTTAGCTGGTATATGGATTGGAAGCCATATTTCCTATCCAACTCAGCCTTCCTGTGATGAAGCTACTACAATACAAGGAGGAAGAATAAGATGATATGCATAGGAGAATCAACCAACTAAATAAAGTTTAATAGGTAAGGAAACATGTGTAGATAAAGTCCCATACTCATTGGGGAAGAATGAAAGACATATTAGACAAGAGGACTAAAGAAAGAAATTTCATGATAGGATATTTGGTTCTAAAGTGGGATACCAAAAGGGAAGCTAAAGGAAAACATGGGAAATTTTATAAACTTCGGCTCAGACCCTTCTAAATTGTTGAAACTCAAGAAAACAACACGTATGAATTGGCTCATCTAGATGGAGAATTTTTTGGGGCCTCTGTGAATGGGAGGTTCCTCAAGCACTTATTGTAATATTGAATACTGCAAAGTATCTTACCATGTACATAAATAAGTTTTTTTCCATTTCCTTCCATGAATTTTTAATTTACTTCATTCAACATTTTTACATAAGAGGGTAGGTAGGGTTCTAACATTGTAAGTTGTTGAGAATTTTTGTTTCACATTTCAGATCAATTTTCAGGTATGACAGAGGTGTACCAATCCAAATCAGATTCCATAACCCAACATAGGAAGGAACTTGGTCTATAATCCTCAACAGACCATAGGGGTTGTTGGTCACTATAATTGCTTAATTAATTTCAAACAACTAAGTGAATCATAAATTATCAACCCAGGGAAGTCTTTTGTTTCAAAGATAGATAATGGCAAAAAGTGTGGTCAAAAAGGTGCAATATGTGGGCCTAACAGGGGTATGTTGTCCCCACTGGAGCCGATGTTAGTACCATATTTGACCCTTTCACTAATGAGGGGTTTTTAAAGGATAAAAGGATAATATTGGATAGGATAGAGGAAAAAGGCCAACTTTCAAAACCTATGGATAGAAAATTCTAGCATAATCAAAGACACCTTAAGTATAATATTAGAACAACCATGCTCTGGGTGCCCAAGACAAAGTTTTAAGTGCTTGGGAGCCTATTGGAAGTGAGAACACAACTTGTCGTTCCCCAAAAATACTTAAGCCCTTTTGTCCAAAGGTTTTATCATAATACCAAATTCTGGGAACCAATTTCTAGTAGAGGTGTGCGACTCAATCATTGGAAGACTACAAGTGAGGTAGGTCTACGACAAGCGATCAATGTCACACCATAAATATGCATGGGAGATAAGAAGCATAAGCGGTGTGACAATGGTTTGAGGAGACACACGCAATAAGGTAAATGGTGTCACCTGACAAGAGAACAGAAAGAAAAAACACCCTCGTTGGGTTGCAACAATGGTATTATAGTTTTACTCAACCACCTATCCAATGGTATTATAGTTTTGTCCATTACAAAGTGCACACCTATCCACTCACTTAGCACCACTTGAAGTCAACTCAACAATCCACTAGGGACACTTAGAAGGATCAATGATAGCATCATATGCTAGAAAGGCACTTTTTAGAGCCAATCCAAAGATTCTAATTGTATAAAAGGGGCCCAGTAGGGACACATATCAACATATTGAGCCTAACAATATGTAGAACATCCCCTTGCCACCTAAGTGCTAGCATGGAAAAATAAGAATCTACCACATGTTCGTGGGACCATGATGACATCATCATGATCTCACTCAAAATTTCATGCCCTCTTCAAATTTTCTAAGTAACTAAACCAAAGGAAGGGTGACATGTGGTCATAAAAGGCATGAGGAGGGAGATTTCAAATGGATGTGAGATAAGATGATGATGTACTAAATCAATTTATAGATAAGATTACATGAAACATGACATTTGGCCTCATACCTCGATGTCCTCGCAAATAATTATTTTGTTACTTGTAGTCAATAAAGGATGAAGATAAATGGATCCACACACACATCCAAACAGACTACAGATCTCTTAATATCATTTCCAGGTGTAACAAATCATTTGATTCCATCAATTTCCTCAAAAAGAACGCGTCGAGCTCTTATAAGAGAAAGACTTATGATTAGAAGAAACCAATATAAGAGTAATTCATATTCTAAAGGTGAGTTACTTGGATGTCAAGTGCCATAGAGTATGGCCCATCTTCATAGTCTCTCCTTATAGGAGAGACTATCAATCATCTTTGCTACAAACATATGGAGAGGGCGTTCTGCAATTTACGAGGGAGAGAATGTCCCTCTCTGCTCTTCTTGATTCAAATTTGAGAGTAGTGGGACATATGGTAGTTCACCCTAAGGTGAAATTGTACTACTTTACCAACACTATATAGAAGCTTGAGGTAGAGGATTGAAATAATTGGTCAATGGTGATCTACATCTAAGAGTAGTGGTGGCTGAGAGGAAACAGTTAAACATCCTCGCATCCAACCAAGAGCCTCAACTGTTCAAAGGTAAAACATGTCAAATTCAATAGTCAGAGGTTTAATTGAGTTACCTAGAAGAGAAGATAAATTGGAAAAAGAGAAAAATTCTCAAAACAACATTGGCAGGTTAACTCTGGTTAGTAAAACTAGTTTTTCTAGGTAAAATTAGTTGGAAAACTAGAGGTGGTATAAAGAAACTAAAAAAGTTGTATCCAATTTCAAGAAGAAATTTTGGATCGAATGAATGGTTTTCTCACCAATTAATACATCTATAAAAGAAAACAAGGTGATCATTCCTAGGGTCGACACTTTGGGGAATTTAAGAATCTCTTAAAACCAAAGTAGTTTGATCAGAAACCTCAAGTAGAGACATATAGTAAAAGAAGCAAGCATCAAAAGATTCATCCCCTGTGTTATGTTTTTTTTTGTAACTCTTCCTATTTTTTGTATGTGTTCTGATGCAGGAGCATCGCTCCAAGACAGCTAGCCAGCACATCAAGCATGCATTCAATGGAAGAAGAGAGGCACAACCCTCTCGGTTTTTTCAAATTTTGAAAAAAAAATGTATTAAATGTTGTAAGGATGGTAGAGCCAAAAGCCATGCATGTGCACAATCTTTAGTTAAAGTTTGCCTTAAATGGTTGTAAGGTTGAGATCTAGATCTGATTTGGACTAGACAACCATTCAATGTAATTGAATGTAA
>CBVK0100964299.1:0-10294 GCA_900067695.1 Picea abies | reverse complement strand
TCGGTCTCGGCATTCCTGCTGAACCGCTCTTCCGATCTCACTTGGGAGGTTGACCACTTCCATAAATGCGCCATTTAGTAGGTACGTGGCTTTTTGCACTAACAGTCGTGCATCATGCACCTGTTCACGATTTCTACGTTCTTGTTCCGCGCATGCACGCGCACACCCAATGTATGCAAAGTGCTCTTCAATTTTTCACTACTTTGTATAGTTTTTTGACCTTTTTGAATGCTATGGTATTAATTCATGTTCATGAATGACTTCATCACTGTTTGACGATGATGAGTTCTTGTAACCATGTGTGGACGAAATTTCAATGATAACAATGGTCACTGACTTCCTTTTAGATCTAGATAAACTAATGTATGAGGAGGAAGGAGAAAAGAAGTACCTTTTTACCGGAGTTTGTCCCTGCACGATCCGATTTGAGCTCCAATATTGAACTCTTCAATAAGCCCTGTAGAAAAACAAAGGTACAACCACTTCCTACTCTACTGAGATTAGTTTGAAATAGATCTATCTATTAGAGACAAGTTCATGTGATATTAAGCACAAACTAGAAAGAAACAGACCAAGCATATTATATTGATGAGAAAAAAAATGAAGGAAATTTACAACTGTAGATGTGAGTGTAGCAGCTTCATTGAGTCCTCCTTGTCTAACCCTTACTTTAAAAGACCCATGATCAGAATGATAATAACTTCACTGATTATTCTCCTCCACTTCACTGTGTGTTTCCTATGATATTATAGGTTTCATGCCTCTAATCCTTCCTCCTTTTCACCATGAGAGGGTCTTCTTAAATAGGTTTAGAGAGGCCCAGCCACTTGAGATAGCTTTGGGGTAATTTGAGGATTTTCCTCCTACATTTAGGGATTTTCCCTAAGATCATGGCTTGACCAAGGATTCAAATCCAACTACTTTCAAAGATTGAAGAGATCTTTTCCTCATTCTTCTCAACAAACTAATTTTTGCCTAGAATAGGTAGCGCTCCCCCAAAAGGGGCATCAAAGAACTATAACACTCCCCAACAATTCATAGGGGGGTGCCAACACTCCTAACAGTAGAAACTCTCCTCAAAAAGGGTAGGAAGAGTATTATAACACTCCCTAAGAGTGTATAAGGGAGTACCATCACTCTTAACAGTGGTATAGGGGAGCGTTCTCCTCTGAAACTCAATTTTTAGTGGTTCTTTCAAATGACAAGAGGCTCATAACCCTGTTAACCTATTCCTCTTCTTCCAAATGAAATGTTTGAGGTGTTTCAAGTGTCATTCCAATGTCATTATAAGCATGACATAGGAATTATGGTAGTATTCTTTTTCTGACATTTGCGACACTTGTGACCAAAATGAGACACTTGCAACACTTGTAATGATGACACTTGGGACACTATCGAAGTGAGTAATTTTGATGTGTAACAGATTGCCCCCCAAAGTATGAAATTAGAAGATGAGAACTGATAACTAAAATGCTTTGCAGACTTTCAAGCAAGGGTATAGACATAGAGAACCTGACAGAAGCTACACATAAACATCCAACAAATATTATGACATGTTTCAAACCTAAGGCAGGCATACCTATGCTTGGGTGATAAATACTTGCAAGATATGGCCGCCATAAAATACACTGCGGATCCATAATTGTATTGATAAAAGATATAGCCATTGAGGATATAGTGTGGATCTATACTCCTACAACCTGAACTGATCGTAGCCACGAAGAATACATAGTGGATCTATGAGATGGCAAGACATAGCCATGACCAATAAAAAGTGGATATGTGTAACAATATATGTTTCATTGTTCAAAAGAAACTCCTTCACAACTTGGGAAAAGTACATATAAGAGTGATGACTCAACCCAGGGTCATCTTACCGATCCTGATGTAGTATGAATCTAACCATGTGAATAGATGTATTAATGTCAACATGGCAAAAGCCATTTGATTACCGGTCAATGATGTAAACTGTTAACAAGCGTGAGGGAGATCACCATTGATGTCAATGATTTCCAAGGTACTTCTAGTACATTCCAATGAATGTTAATGGATGAGATGAAGTCGAACATCTGTGGAATCATCCGATCAGAGGTCAATGATGTAAACCCACTGTTGAATGTGAGGAGGCCTACCATTGAGGCATGAAGGTCCCAAAGTACTAATTGGTTTCTAAGTCTAGTTCTTGGATAATGTGTTGAAGTTGAGAGGAATAGAATCGTCGAAGGAGGGCCTTGATGTATGCCCCATAAATGACACGAAATATACACAGAGATGTAATTGGTATATAAAATGAAAATGGACTAACACAAGTATTGAGACAAGATATTTTTTATGCTTGACTCTCGAAGTGGATACTTCCCTTGAACACTGAGGCACGACAGCAGAAATATGACATGGACCAAAAATTGATGATGCAGTGGATGTTGTGACTTACGTCGGATGACCCAAAGGAGTAAAAGAAACTCAAAAGATTGGCTCAGTGTAGAGGTTCAGTGGATTAATATGTGTGCAAAGACAAAGTGCCATGTTCAAGGGAGACTCTAAGAGTTACTTGGTAATGTTCTCAAAAACTGCTTGGCTTGCTTCTTTCAATTTTTTCCCCATCTAGATAGATGAGTACCTCTTTTTAATTTAACGAGCTCGAGGAGGGTAACACATGCTTGATATAACTCATGTTCGGTAAGTTCCTCTTTCTTTGTTTAATGAACTGGAAGAAATAAGGGTTCGGCCCCGTATGGGCCTATTGATGTTTGTTTTAATGAGTCCAAAGATAGAAAACTCGAAATCTTTTCATGATTATAGAGTTTGGAAAAACACTTAAAAGAGAACTCTCTCAGTTCCTTTTCTGTAAAGTAGTCAGATGAGATCGAAAAAGAGATAAACTATCGCTCAACATACGTTTTCTTCAAATACTTTAACGAGTGTGAAGAGAACAAGGTCGCTTAGAAATATTTTCATGTTTAGAGAGTTTGAAAAGAGCTTAAAGGAGACTCTAGGGGGTTCCTTTTTTGTGTATCCATATAGGTCCAAAAAAGAGATAAAAGTCTACCCGGATGCATTCTCATGTATTTATGAGCACGAGAAAGAAAAAAGACTAAGCTTGGTATGTCCCTAGCTTGAAAGATGATTGCTTAACTCCAAAATGATCATCAAAAGGCTGGAGACATGCCCCCCAAGCTTCAAGTCATTCACCGAATTTGAGGTTGTCACCAATTTCTCTGCTAGATGAGAAAAAGGAGAAGGGTGGATGAAAATAAGGTTCAAGAGAGGTAACTATTTAATTTTTTAATGAGCTTGATACAGGAAAAGAACTATGCTCGGGGCCTCTATTTCATTTTTTAATGAGCTTTCCATAGAGAAGAGAAACTATGCTCATGGCCTTTGCATGATCATGGCTTCCAAGAGAATAACGCGCTAGAAGGATACCATGTCAAGGGACAAAAATCGATCATGGATCCAGGAGATCTTTGTTGGATGGAAGATAATCACTTGGGAAGGAACACATATCGAGGGTCACAATAGGGGTAAGGAGATCAAGATCCAATAATCCTACTGAAGAAATCACCATGTCCACTACCAGATCCAAATCATCAGAAGTCAAAGGCATGGGAGACGATAGAAAATTGATATCAAGAGGGGAGATAGACTATATATCTACCTAAATTTCTTCATGAGGGGGAAGAAAATAAGATCGGTCATGGTTATTATCCCGAGGTAACTTGTCAAGGTGAAGCATTTCCAGAATAGATTCATCAGAAAGAAAAATTGGGGAAATGTAGTCGATTGCAGATGACAAGGAACTCAACTGTGATTGCATCGAGGAACTGTCGGGAGCCAATAGATGTTGGTCATCCGACGAGGGAGAAGAGGATTGGATAGAGACGTATGAAATTTCGGCTGGATTAAGTGGCACGGTGTCACCTAGTGCATCGAATTCCAATGGACAAGGTACAATCCAAGGGTCATATGATTCCAAAGATTGATAAGCCACAGTTCAAATCATATCGATGGTGGCAATATGATGTGTAGTCGATGGAGGTGGTGTAGGGAAGGTACCCATGAGGATAGAATCTTTCAGTAAGCCAACACCAACACTTTCATATGTGATCTTGTGGTCTCCCGAGAAAGGAATATTGTTGGTAGTAGAAGTGTGAGCATCGGTAGTGAAAAAATCCAACTGATCAATAGTGACAATTTTTCCCTGATGAGGAAATTGGACACATCAAAAAAATGACGAGGCAATGACAGTCATAACATAAAACCAACTTCTTCCAAGTAATAAGTTGTAATCAACGGGAGAATCGACCACCTCGACATCAACAGTAACAGTTTTTCCACCCAATTGGATGGGAAGGGACTGTAAAAACCCATGGGGATGAAACCCATCGAAGGCGCGTAACATCGTTGGGGATTTTTTGAGTGCTGGTGATTTTAAACCTTTCCAACACACCAAAGACATGACACAAGTTGAGGCTCCCTCATCCAAAATAGTTCGGTGGATTTGTTGATTATGAACAACAACATCAACTTGAAAAGAAGGTTAGTGGGAGAGTCGAGACACATGATTTTCTAGGTTAAACATGATATGGTTGGATGACTCAGGATCAACAACACCAAGAGAAACCAAGAGCATTCTATGTTGACTGGGGCAGTGTTGTAGAACTTATAACGTAGACATAGCACACAGTGCTTGAGCCAAATCTTTAACAATGTTGTAGTTCTGGGTGGCACGTGAACTAGGATTAAAGGTAGCTTTACGTATAGTTCTCTTAGGAGGGCATAAGATAGATTCAAACGTGGGTTTCTCAATCTTGAGTGGTCCATACGGAGGATTAACCGATGGAAGACTAACAGAGGATGATGATGGATCCGGTAAATTACCGGTACCGTTAGTGTCTTTTCCTTTGTGAGGGTTACCTGGTGTGTCGTATGTCTTAGAGAGAGTGGTCAAATTGATCCCATTAAACATATAAATATGTGCACTCGATGAGGCCTCATCATGAGGATCACTAGAACTGTTCCCAGGAGAGGGGGTTTGAGAAACCATGGATTGCTACTGTGGAAAAGGTTGAGTAAACACAGCAGGTAGTGACTTTCCTTGGAAAATTTTGGCCACTTCATTGTGAAGTGGACAGTCTCGAGTGTAGCGATCATCACCACAAATGATACACGGGAATTTCAGTTTCCATTGTGTTTTCTTTTCGGTAGCAGGTGTTTGATTTTTTGGTTGTTCATTGTTATGTTTTGATTTATTCTTTATCTTCTTCTTACCTCTAGACTGTTGTGAAGGGGCAGATTGAACTGCATTCACCTTAGAGATCTGAGTTTGGGGGGAGGTAGAGGAGAGTGCAGTCGATTTGGAAAAAGATTGAGTTTTGATGGAGCCGATAACACCATTCGCATGAGATGAGGATGACGACTTATATGGATCGGTATTAGCTTGAGAAGCATTCGGAAGCAAAACATACAAAGTACCAGATTGGGAATAAACTAAATCTAAATACTGAGCCCGAGCGATGGCTTGTTCCTCTTTGACCGCACCACCTATAGTGACATCGCGAGCGATCGGGGGTAACAGTGATTTAGTAAACCATTCCAGCAATAGTATTTCAGGAATGATTGCCTTGATCATCCTTCATCATCGCCTCCACTCATGAATATGGTCAGAGATATGCACAGAGTTAGTGTGACAAA
This sequence comes from Picea abies, assembly GCA_900067695.1. Classification (NCBI taxonomy): domain Eukaryota; kingdom Viridiplantae; phylum Streptophyta; class Pinopsida; order Pinales; family Pinaceae; genus Picea; species Picea abies. The sequence goes on along the minus strand of CBVK0100964299.1, from coordinate 4,600 downwards.
GATATGTCAAGAGTTCAGTACCCGTCTCATAGCAAATAGGCAGTTGAAAATGCGTGAGGAACGACATGGAAAGGGAATTGAAATCATGAAAAGAAGCACGTGGTAGTTAAATATACCACTTTGCTACCGAACTGGTAAGCGTTTGCTAGAAAAGATGAAAACGTACAAAGTCATCCATGAGGGAGTTTGATGAACACCACAAATGGAAAGTCATCACATGGTTGTTTGGATCTTCGCCAGGGTTTCCATCAAATTTCAGAATATCAGAAGGAAGTTTAGCTGGAATGACTAGCCAAACCAGTGAATGAAAAATAGGATCATTAGTTAACCAAGACAAGTCTGGGAGATCCAAAGTCGCAAGGAAAGGTAGTTGTCGGTTAATTTGCAGATGATATTGGTGCGGCATAGAACACCGGTAGGAACATAAACTGGGTTAGGTGGATAGTTGCAACCCATAGGTCCTCCTATATACAGTTGTTTCTAGCTAGGATAAGAAGGATTCGATGGTGGATGAGAAACATTTGCATAACCCGGTGGGTTCTGAGCATTATAGGCCGGGTGATTTTCTTTCCCATGAGGACGATAAAAAAATTTCCCTTGAGAATGGTAAGGAGTATATCCTAGAGGTGGATACACATTAGACCCATGAGGAGGATAAGACTGTGGTCCCGGAGAACTCCAGGTTGTGTTTGGGATGCCTCCTAGATAAGATTGTCCCTAATATGTTCCGGAAGGAATAGGATTGGATACTCCTCCTAGTGGGTTATTATATGAGTGCCCCCCAATGTGGGGTTGAGTAAAAGTGCCTCCTAAAGATACTCCCCAATATTGTGAAGGGTTTCCAGCAAACAAGGGTTTCCCCCCTGCCAGCAGTGGATTTATGATCGGGGTATGACTGCTAAATGGAGGTTTCCCTCCAGGAGGAGCATGAAAAGGGGGTTGTCCCTCGGGAGGGGTAGGCCCACCATGGAAAGGTAGTCCTCTAGGAGGGAAAGGTTCATTATATGGTGGTTTCCCTCTAGTCGGTTGTGTTGGGCTAGTAGGGGTCTACATTCTCAGGTGAGCAGATGTCCCAGCAGGATTGTGTGGAACATGTGGAGCTGTAGAGTAAAAGATTATAGAAATGGGGGTAGAGATTGAAGTGCCTTGGAGATGAGTAGTGGTGATGAGTCCAACATTAGGATGGACTTGTGCTGGTGTAACAATAGGGTTAATAACCTGATCGACTGGTTGATTCATGGTTTGCTCGGATGGTCCTATTTCACTAGGAGGGTCATGAGGTTGAAAGGGTTGTCGAAAGGATTTGAAATTTTCATATAGATCCTCTCCCGATGAATTCCTCCATACAGAACGAGCAGGTGTGGGATTGGTATCTACTGCGGTGCTAGGACGAACATGATTCCTATACTCATCACCAAAGATGGGTTCTGTGGATCCCATATATGTTCTGGTAAAAATCCTCTCCGGTAATCATGGGACCTCTTCATATATGATGTTCCCAAGGGAGTCTAAATGGACTGAAAGTGGTTCGAGAAGAGTTACTGACACATATGTAGTGGGATTTTCAACCATGACCAAAGTGCCTTCTGAGTTATCTAACGGAGGAGCAATAGCACTTCTAGCGTCAGATTGATTTTCTACCTCTCTATGGTAGTTGCCTTCTGGACGGTTAGGAGGTAAGGGTTGATAGCCTTCCGAAGGCAACCCTTGCATCGTACATGATCAGCGAAGACCTTTATCATCAATTGTGGAGAATAACATAAAACACTGAAAAACTAGGGCCAACTAACAAAAAGAAATAGCATACACTAATAAAATCTAGGAATCAGCCAAGTAAAAAAAAACTTTTCTCAATGATCATACTAGTTGGTGATGAAATCCAACGTTACGCGATCAAGTTGAGAAGGGGCTAGGATATGGTGGAATAGTTACAATGGCAACCTGCTTAACAGACTTTCACCTTGGTGCAAGCTTCCACGTAGTAATTGTGGATTTACCCTCCAAGGAGCCTGAGTGAGTTTGACCAATGTCTATTCCAGCTACAGTGAGACCTTCCTTCACCATCACCTTGTGTAAGTACCTAAATATTATGGAAACTAAAGACACCAATTCGCAGTGAGTCCCTGGGCGGGTATAGTCGATAGTCTGATCCGAAACGTATGGGGAGGGTAACAAGTCTAAAATCAACTGGAGAGGCTCCCACACATAATCATGGGTATACCTTCAAGTGACCCCCAATATACAATCCGACCACTACAAACAGTTGAACCACAGAGGGATAATCTTCGTAATTCACCTGAATGCGACCTCGTGTGTAACCCCTGTGTGAGGGGGATCCCAGAAAACCAATGTGACAATTGGATTTGACTCTCCCTAGCTCAGGATACTAATGTTTGTTTTGAAAACTTTAGAGAGTTGTACTTATAGCCTAATCCAAAGTGCTAACCCTAGTCTACTATTGGTGGAAGATCCTAAAAACAAAAGTGTTCTAGATAATTTTTAATTAGTGTTTGTTTTACAGTTGTTCTTTACTCAAAGGGTGTATGAAAATGAAACTGATGGAATGATGACTCAATTCCCAAAAAGATGCATAAAAGATGATAAGAAATCATTTATTTTCAATGAACACCTATTTAAGGGAAAGAGAAAGAGTCATTTTCACTATCAAAAACTAATATGCAATGTCCTCAATCAATTTGTTCTCAATCGAATGCAATGCAATGCTAAAACATTTTAGAAATGCCTTCTAATATGAAAACCAATCACTAAGATGTATTTTTTGTCGTTTGTATGTGAATGAGGATTAATTCAAATGTAAAAACTTCTCCTGCCAACTACCCTTTCAGGTCAAGGAGATTCGGACAAGCATAAGAAAATTTCACACAAACAACGCACCTACTTGCTATGATTGGAACAAGAAGCAAAAGAAAACAAAATGTAACAAAGAAAATCAAACAATTCACATAAAAAGAAAGATGTTTAAGAATGATGACCTCAAAGAACCAAATAATATGACTCACATATTTATGATGCCCTTCACCAAAGTTCCCATTGAGTCGGATAAGAGAGAATAAAGCAATGGATTGATTCCAAGTTCTCAACAGCAGAAAAACTCAAAAGAAGGAATAAGGGCACAAAATATAAACAAAAAAGTTCTTATTCTTTATAAGGAAGGATTTCAAAGGTCAATAGGAAGAAGCATTAAATCACAAAGAGGCTTAGTAAGTGAAAAAACATAGACTGAATCTCAGAAAATGCAATTCTGGAAAGGATTTTTTGCAAAGAGAGGTTGGCGCTCTGGTGTAAGGGGGACAAGAGAATTATAACACTCTATCTAAGGCTTTCAGGGAGTGTTGGCACCCTTCTAAAAAGGTAGGGGAGCGCTAGTGTCCTAAAACCTAGAAAAAAGACAAAAAAACCCTAAAACTCAGTGGAAATTTGGCATTCAGAGTATGTGTGATGGAATAAGTATTCAATCAATGTATTAAATCAAGCATACAGGGCGAGCAAGGTCTAAGAAGAAAAAAGGGAAAGACAAGGTCTATGAGGAAAACCAAAACTAAAAAGTTTCAATTCATCCCCAGTGGAGTCGCCATTTTCTGTTGAAGGAAAATCTCCTTGTGGACAAGTAGATCTCCTCTTGACAGCTAGACTCTTAACTCTTAAGACAGAAGATGCTTATCATGGTAATTGAATTCCTTTTAGATTTAGATAAACTAATGTATGAGTAGGAAGGAGAAAAGAAGTACCTTTTTACCGAAGTTTTTCCCTTCACGGTCCAATTTGAGCTCCAATCTTGAACTCTTCGATAAGCCCTGTAGACAAATAAAGGTACAACCACTTCCTACTCTACTGAGATTAGTTTGAAATAGATCTATCTATTAGAGACAAGTTCATGTGAGATTAAGTACAAACTAAAAAGAAACAGGCCAAGCATATTATATTGATGAGAACAACAATGAAGGAAACTTACAACCATAGATGCAAGTGCAACAGCTTCATCAAGTCTTCCTTGTCTAACCCTTGCTTCAAAATACCCACGATAATAATGACAATAACTTCACTGATTATTCTCCTCCACTTTGTTGTGTGTTTCCTATGAGATCATAGGTTTTCCTCCTTTTCACCATGAGAGGGCCTGCTTAAATAGGTTTAGAGAGGCCCAACCACTTGAGATATCTTTGGGGTAAGTTGAGGATTTTCCTCCAATTAGGGATCTTCCCTAAGATCATGGCTTGACCAAGGATTCGAATCTAACTGCCTTCAGAGATTGAATATATATTTTCCTCATTCTTCTCAACAAACAAATTTTTGCCCAGAATAGGTAGCGCTCCCCCAAAAGGGGCATCAGAGCGCTATAACACTCCCTAACAATGCACAGGGGGGTGCCAACACTCCTAATAGTAGCAATGCTCCTCCAAAATGGCAGACAGAGCGTTATAACGCTACCTAACAGTGTGTAGGGGAGCACCAGCACTCCTAACAGTGGTATAGGGGTGCGTTCTCCTCTGAAACTCAACTTTTAGTGGTTCTTTCAAATGGCAAGAGGTTCATAACCCTGTTAACCTATTCTTGATCTGAAAATAGAAGGCTGACTTGT
>CBVK0100964298.1:0-10294 GCA_900067695.1 Picea abies | reverse complement strand
ACCTTATAATGAACGGTCCAGATTTACAATGAAATTACAATATACTTTTACAAGGTAATTTTTTTCTTTGGGGGCTTCGCCCCTGAACCCCCGTTGGGGGCCTACTTGCCCCCAGACCCCCCAACTGGGGGATAGGCCCCCTGGACCCCGCAGAGGGGGTACCCCCCCTCTACACTCCCCCACGTGGAAGAGTGTACATACTTCTGGGGTGTAAATACTTCATGGGGTATAAACACGGCTGGAAGTAAAAGACCTATAAATCAGGAAGATAATCAGGATCCACAACCAACAAACAACATCTTCATCCTTATGCTCCAAAATGCATACTTTTTTCCATCAAACTATGGTATTCCATTTTTATAGAAGTTGTTGCTCTCCATGATCTACCTTTTATTGGTTAAACTGTTTTCTAAAGGAACCTACTCTGATTCCAATTGTTGGATTACTAAGAGGGAGGGTGAATCAGTAATAGAGCAATCTAATCCTTTTTAACCATATAATCCAAGTGTTATATCAGTGTAGCATTAGCATCCAATAATTGTAGAGTAAACAAGCAATGAACAAATGAACAATCATACACATACATAGTACACCAGTGTTTTATGTGGAAACCCAAAGTAGGAGAAAACCACATAATGTTTTTTCTTATATGTCTTGAAGAATTACATTCATTGGAAGTATCAACTTCCTTTGTTTTCCAGATGTAACTAGAAGGAGGCTCCAACCCCCTAGTTTCTCAGGTTACAACTTAAGGGAATCTCCAACTCCCCAATTCTCTGTCTACAACTAGAAGGAGGCTACAACCCCCTAAGTTCTCTAGCTACAATTGGAAGGTGGCTACAACCACCTATCCTTTCCCTATCCAACCGCACTGATGTAGAAGTAGAATCATGGAACCACTGTCACACTATCATTGTGAGATATACCACTATACAATTGTATCAATTTGTACCATTGACCCTCATCCAACCTGCACAACTTCCCTGTAATCAATATGTACCTGAACTGAACATGTATCAACAAAATACAACAAGTACGTGACCTATAGTGATGCAGCACATGTATGTACATGCCCTATATGTTATGTAGCCCACGTATGTATGCAATCAAACTGTTATGCAACTTGTGTATGCCTTCTGAAAACTAGGGTTTTCTTTCTCTTGAAAAAATATGACCCTAGGTAACATTTTCACATAGATATGTAACCTGTCACTGTATCCAGACTGTAACTATACCCTATGCATGTATACTCATACATAACCTTTAACCAAAGCATATATATCTCTCTCTAGTCATGTGACATATAGGTGTGTGTAATCATGAACAATTATAATAAACCTCACATGATCTAGTCATCAAACCCTTTTTGATATTCAACCTCTCAATACATCAACCAATATAAGCTCTCAAACATATACCACAAAAACTCTTATCCATATGCCAAGAAATACATGATGTGCCTCAACAAGAAGTATCAATTATAAATATACCAACACTATATTACTGTATATTTGACTTATACAGAAGATCCCATGCAGCCATTAGTCTTTCTAGGGAGAATCCTCAAGTCTCCATAACCATTTCACATGCATACATCAAAATCCAACTATTCATAGAAATAAGACATACCTTTTGAACTAATGGATAGAGCTGATGTATCTAAGCACTGTAGACCTTCCTATGAGCTTGATCTCAGAATCTAGAACCTTTGCATCTTCATCTTCTCAAGTTTTTATGGCTTTACCAACATCTACGCACCTTAGTACACTGCCATCCCACGTATGTATTCACCCTAATACATCTTCATCCCACATATGCCTCAGTATGTATGCACCCTAATACATTGTCAGCCTATGTACACCTAAGAAAATAAGGTTTTTTTTTATTTGTTGTAATTTTGAGAATTTTTCCGTCAACCCTTTTTACTCCCTCTGACTTTCGTAACTTCAGATGTATCAATCAGTACTTGCAATAAGCCTCACACAACAAAATATATTCAATGTGTTCAAGTGTGATTAAATGAGAGAGACTTGCCTCTTATTTATTCTTTCATGTAACATTCCACTTTTCTTATTTTAGGGAGTTCTCCATTAACTTTATTATTTAAATAAATTATTTTGTAAACACTTTGACTTTTAGGGGATTCTATATGACTCATGAGGGTTATTGAACTTCACATGGCCATAAATCTCTAATCATGAGGATTTATGTGACATTCCACATACCATCGAAAATGGCATGACAAGCACTATCCATCTAGCATAGTTTCACTAAAAAATTCAATGACCTTCATCTCATTATTCCATAATTAAGCATGGGTTCTCTAACCATACTTCTAGTATAACTCAATCTGTAAAGTGTCTTCCCATGAGGGATTTCACCATAAGGGGACCACTTTGGATTTCATCCATTTGTACTTCTTATCAACCATGACAGACAATAATGAATCATCTTTACATCAAACAAACTTCGGTCCATTACCCAAACCTTTGTGCTACCGAACTTTCTTCAAGGGTTGACATCAATGCCAACTAACCTTAATCAACACATAGCCCAATCTCTAAGCCCACAAGCTAATCACACAACATAAGAAATATGTTGGCCCTCGACCAAGTTTTGGAGAACCTTGGTCATGTTTGACCACTTTTGAGACTTCGATAAGCTGGTCGAAGACAGAGCACCCTGGCGAAGCAGAGATCGTAGAATCTCAACCCCTTTTATGGGATTTTTGGGTTTTAGTGTTTATGTAATGGGTATGGGATGTCAGCCCATTGGTTTACCCATTCTTAGGCCCCATTTTTAATTTATAAATAGATATCTAGGTGATGTAAGAAGTATACCTATTAGTGGAAGTGTGTGGCTTAGTGAAAGTATTTATAATCGGCTTTGTACATGCTATGTGTTAATATTTGCATAGCTAAGTGCAAGTGATTGTAGGAGGCTTTGTGCATAGACTGTGTAAGGCTTTGTGCTGTGACCTAACTTGGGGAAGGAGGATCTGGCGAAGTGCATGCAGATCTCCTGTCCTATGCAGTGTTAGCTTTGTGGCTTGGTGCATGTAAGAAGATTGGAAGAGCCTAAAAAATAAGAGAAGAGCTAGTGGATGTAGCCCCACACTGGGGTGAACCACATATATCCTATGTCGATGTGCTTTGTGCTATGTTTTTTATGTTATTATGTATTCACTTACTTAACGTGATCTTCATGCATTATAAGTAGATCCAGTTGATGTTTAGTCCCTTATATGTGAATGAATGCTAGATCTACTTTTATGCTATGTGTTGAATGGTTAAATGTTCTTAGGTCTTGATGAATACTGCATTGTTCTATAATTAGGGCTTTTACCTGCGATGTGAGTAAGGGTCAAAGACTAATGAATGTTAATTTCTAAAGTTCTCTGTCAAGTATTATGATCACGGATCTATATCCAAGCTAGGTTGTAAACACTTGACTCCTACAACCCCCCTACCTCTACCTCAGGTGATACTTCATCCGCTTCGCAGATGTTGCCTAAAGGGTCGTTAGTTAGGGTTTTCTTTGTGCGTTGTTGAAGCGTTGAACCTTGTGTCTACCCTTGTGCCAAAAAAATCACATATGCCAAGTTCCCATGGGTCCATATCACTTATTCCAACCACCCACAAGTCCATAGCCCTTGAATAGAGATTTATACAGCGCACTTAAAACCAAAGTTCTAATAGTGACAATTCGGTAAAAAAAAAAAACTCCTAAACAAAACCAAAATAAACACTACTTGTAAAACAAATCATGGAGGAGACATGTCCTTTATGCCATTTTCTGCCATGGTTGATGAGTGGACTAGAGCATTGAGGCTTTGAGGTTCGGAAGCGGAGAAAAGAAAACATAGGAGGAAGCAAACTCTTCTCCAGCCAACGCAACCATGATGCTTCCATGGAGAAAAGGGTGAGCCTGAACACTTTCCAGTTGAAGCCTGAGTGCGTTACCTTCATCCCAAAAATTATTGAGATATTTTCGGTGTTAAAGAGAGAGTTCTAGGACAACTAGGACTTTAGCGGAGAGGGTTCTCAAATGTTTTGTTGAGCACTCAACACACCCTAAAAGCCTATCTCCACTTTTTACTTTTTGGGTACCACTTGATCCTTTGCACTGTCTATTTTTCCTTCAGTATGAAACTAATACCTGTGCTTATTTTTCATATTTGATTTTTTTTTAAGTTTTCTTGAACATACAACAAAGAATGACCTTATCCATTGAAGGATACTTAAAAACTACTTAAATAATCGACAAACTAAATATTTCCCAAACACTCTTAGAAGTTTGGCATCGGTAAAGGTTAAGCATGACGAAAATCATTTGAGAAGTTTAAAAAACTCGAGCACCGATCTTCATCGGCGTTAGCAAATGAAGGTATTTCCTTTTTGCGATTAAAATTTGGCAGGAGTATCGCCGAAGACCGATCCGTTCGGCTTTGGCAGAAAAAGGAAAAGGTAAGCGTCGTGTAAGAAGAGGAGTGGTATTGTCGATCGCCGACACCGATGCGATTTCAGAGTCGGGGAGTTACAGAATAAAATACAAATTAATTTTACATTCTAAAGTGTCGATCCCCGACCTCCAAGCTGGAAAGACACAACATGATAAGATGTTTTAACCCTTAGATTCGTTAGGTACAATGCATTTAAGGTGTTAATAAAATTGTGGATCACACATTAGTTGCCAATCCGTGCATGAATCAATAGAAATAGTTTAAACTTGTTGATACAATGCATCTGCCTACACGCCTCCACCGTTGACCAGTTACAATTTAATTGTGGGGAACCGACAGTAGTTTATTTTTGAATTTCATTTATTACTCGTATTAATTGGCTAATATGACAAATAGAGTCTCTCTTGTTATATGTTGTCAAGGTCATTGTGTATGATCCTATTCTGCATGACAAAGAGTTCAGAACGAACAGAGGAGCAAGGCTAATGATCTGGAGAAGTCATCCAAAGTTCAGTGAGTACTAGACAACTATCTTAGCAAGCTTTATAGGTATGTATCCACTTGTGGTGTTTTGAGCTTCCTTTTATGTTCTCAACCCAACTCTTCTTTGTACACATGTATAAAGGTTGTTTTAATTGCAGAAACAATTCCTCTGAAGAAACCCTCCACCAGGAATTCCCCAAGAGTGCCAAAGCCGCAAGAACTAGAATCAGGAGAGGGTTCCTCCCCAGAAGTTGCAAGACAATTAGAATTCGCCCCCAAACCGGTGCCCATCATTAAGACAGCTACCAAGAAGGCCTTCATTCAACCCCTAGCTTTCGAGGACACAGAGGAAAACATTGGAGAGAAAACAACATCTCCTCGCTAGGAGTAATTATTTAAGAAGATCAAGAAAGAAGAACCCCTCGAGTATACCCCGCATAGCGATAATGATACAAGGAAGCTTGATGATGATGTCCTCCCAAACATCTGTAGGGATTATCTACACATGGTGGCAAGTCGAACTTCGATGTTCCCTTTCATGTAGATCCTAAAGTGGCTCATCGACCACACCGATGCACATAAATGTTTGATTAATGATGATAATGGTGGATGTGTCAGGGTTTTCTTGCCATCAGAGGTTCAAATTTACTACAAGATCAAGGAGTTGAAAGGAAAGTTGAGCACTGATTTCGTTCTGAGCTTTTATGCATCACATAATAGTAGAAAAATCATGGCATTGTGTTGGAGGGAAGACAAACAATTCATGAAACAGACTGTCAGCTGGTACCCAATGACCAATCTAAGGGAACCATACATATACTTGATGGCTCTTCTCTGTAGGTTGCATGGGGAGAAATATTACTCTCGGTTTTTAGAGGCTTGTATACCCCTATATTATATGGTGGCCATTTCAGGAATGGGTTTCAATTGGGGTGCCATCATCTCCAAACAGTTGAGCACCTGCATAAGACAAGCCCAGATGCCAAAGGAAGGGGAAACCCCCTCCTTCTACATGGACTTGTATCTATTAGACATCATATGTGCTAGGAACATTTTCTTTGGAATGAACTTGAACTGGCACTCCTCGGAGCTCCCAGTGCATGTATACTTCGGCATCTTATGGGATAACAAGTAAAAAAAATCCAATGTTCTTATCTGTGATCATCTTATTGCACGTATCTATTTTTTGTTATTCAGGAAAGAGTTCCCTAGGCTATCAAAAGAAGCAAAAAAGGTTATATCCAAAGTGGTTCACTGGTATCTAGACGAGCATGAAACCTACATCAGGGTTTTTAGAGCCATAGGGGCACCCCATTTGTTACCCATATATGTTCCCGACCGACTAGTGTTAGGGGAAATTTGCTACCAGGCCATCCTGCAAGGATACAATGCCACTTTAGTAAAGGACAAGAAGCAGGCCTTCATTCTGTATGGGTTTTATATTGGCTTCTACATGGTCAAATATACTGTGCATGCTAAGAAAGAAGGGTTGAGTCAACTAGAATTATGTTTCTGCACCGGCCGATTTCACAAACATGATCCCAAGGGGCTAGTCCTACAACACACATCGCAGGTATCATCATGTTGGCATTATGCCCATGATTGGTTCAAAGATGAATTTTTCACCGAAAATGCTCAATATTGGGATGAAGTGGCATCAAGGAGGGTTGATCCTTGGAAGAGGAAGTGACATCTTTGGAGCAGACAACTCAAGAAATTCCCGGGACCTAGGAAGGAACTGTAGCATCTGAATTGGGTGAAGAAATAGGGGACCTCCAAGAGGACATCGAGGCGAAGAAAATTTATGAGGAATCCTTGGTACAATTCAGGGATTTCCCTAAAGTTCAAGCTAGTCAGGGGATGGGTGAAATTTTGTGCCAACAAAGCTAGCTACTAATGAAATGGATGTAGGATGATCGGTACCTTATCATAACACCCATGATTCCAACCGATACCCAAGAATAAAGCCTTACTGAGTCAAGCGGCCCCGAGTCCACAAACCTTGGGAACACAGACGAGTTAGGCAACACTAGATCCACAACCTCCCTGGTCAATTCCCCTATGGACAGGAAAAATCAAATAGAGGTTGGTCGGTGTCAATACAAACACGAGCACCTAATCCCATTAGCAAACTTATACATATATATAGCGATGAAGAAAGCCTAGAACCTTCTCATGACTCCCCGGTGCGTGTCCAAGAGGAAAAGGGTTCCAAGAAAGTTTCCTCCCTGTAAGTTTTAAACATGTGAAGTAAAGCAATGCATATAAATTCTTACGCAAAACATAATTTAATCAATGGCTCATACACAGAGTACATAGATATTTTATACCGGAAACCCTCAACCGAGAAAACCTTTCTTATTTAATTATATCAAATTTCACCATTCAGCATACAATATATACAATGTTTTTAGGTATTTTGTAGATACCAAAATCCTAATCCCTTAATTCGGGATTAATTTATAAAACTGCTAAAAATAGAAAAATCTAGTGTCAAACACTACGATTAACCAAGGGGGGCATACCTACCCCCCCTGGGACCCCCCTAGGAAAGCGGATGGCACACACGACACAAAGAGAACTACTACGAGGGATCTTCAGATGCAATTTTTGAATTTGACGTGCCCACACACACACATGCAAAGAATATAACACATATCCAACATTCTCCCACTTGTTGTTTTCTTTGCATCCAGGGGTCCACAAGATTATATATAGTCAACAATTCAGGGAAACAATTCCCATTGTTACTCTACACTAGGAGAACTTTTCTATGCTCACAGACATTGTCAATGAATTTGCAACATTCTTCAAAGTGTCAACCTTTTCCAGCAACACCTTCTTTTCCTCAACCAAGTCTCTCACAAAGTGATATTGAACATCAATATGCTTTGTCTTCGAATGATAAGTTGGGTTCCTTTCCAGGAAGATTTCACTCTGACTGTCACAATATAATCTCACTTCTTTTTGTACCAACCCAATACTTGAACACAATATTTGTAACCATACTGCTTCCTTTCTTGCATGAATGGCTTCCATGTATTCAGCTACTGTAGTTGAGAGTGCCACTATAGCCGGTTTTTTTATCATCCAACTGATTGCTCCTCCAAATAGGTTAAACACATACCCACTTGTACATATTCTATGATCCAGATCTCCAGCCCAGTCTGCATCAACAAAGAAATGTATTTCCATGATCCAGGTGGATATCGGTGGCCACCCACCTTTTCCAACTGGCCCAAAACATGTTTCTGGCAATTTTGGCAATTTACTATTTTTAGCAGGGTTTAACTTACAGGGCCATTTTGAGGGCCTAAATGAAGGTTTTTAGAGATATAGGTTCTCAATGATATCCAAAGTCATTATTGAGCCCCTAAAATTAATCTCCTCGACGATACCTTTCCAACGAGCTATCACAAGCCTAAAATGGAGATCGTATGCAAAAGTTACGACCCCGGGAAGTTGATGTACTAACTTACCCAAACGGGGCTCACATGAATTTTGGTGCTTCATCTCCTAGGGTTAGGTTTTTGGATGTCTAGGACTTTTGGCATTCCCATCTATTGTAAAAAGGCCTTCCGAGCCTCATTGTAATCATCTTCTCATGGATGCGAGTAGTCGTCACATCTCTTCTCAGAGATAAGCTACCACCATTCTAGCGAGTCTTTCACTTTGTATTTTACAGTCTCTGTACATTTATTTCATTAATAGAAATCATGTATTACTGTATATCCATGTTTATGGTTTCATCTCTGATACATTTCTGTTATATTATTGAATATCTGTGATATCTCTATGCATTTCTTTATTATATCTCCGCTCTCATTTTGTGCCGAAAATAATCCGGATCAGTGGTATCAAAGCAGGCTGCTCTTGATCATTTTTTCAGTGCATGTCCCCGACGAGGTCCGAATATAGCAAGTTGGGTCTCAATCTTGTCTCTCTTGAAGACAATTTCTCTCGCACACCCAAGAAACCCTCAATGGTAGAAGAAAAGAAAATTGACGGAGGAGACGATCCTATCAATATGTTGCTTGAGCAAGCTCTCATGCGACAGAGGGATGAAATGATGGAGAATTTTTCCCACATCCTTCAATGCCCGTTGATAGCATCAGGCACATCTTCATCAAGCAGCCACTTTGGAGGCACCTCGCCTTTCAAGGTACCAGTTAATTTTGATATTCCCGTATTTGAAGGTCAAATAGATGTAGATGCCCTAGATAAATGGTTAAATCTGCTAGAAGGTTATTTCTTTGTTCATAATTTTTCCGACAAGGAAAAAATCACCTTCGCACTCCTTAAGGCTCTCCCCCATGTCAAACATTGGTGGGAAACTTACTGGGAGCAAATTTCCACAGAGGATTATGGAATATATGGGGCTGAGCCCACTTGGGATTTTTTTGTGGATGCGGTAAAGGAACAATATTACCCTATTGGAAACTATGAGGACCAGTACATGAGATGGAGCACACTACAAAAAGAGAGGGGCCAAGAAGTTTTGGAGTTCACCAATACCTTCCATACCTTGTGCACCAAGCTGGGTATCAAAGAATCTGAACGACATTTGGTTATGAAATACCGTGGGGCTCTACATAGATACATCCAAACTGAAATGAATTTTCTAGACATCTCATCACTCGGTGCTTCCTATCGATATGCTGTTGAAATCGAGTAGAAATTTAAGCACTAGAACAAACAGGATTCTGTTTCTGCAAATCCACAACAACCAAAGTATGACAAAGACACCCCTAAAAAACAGTCTCCTGAAAAGCCACATGAAAACAAGGGTCACGGGAAGACAAAGAAGGACACTGGAAAATGGTGTGATTTCCACAAAATCCCCTGGCACAACACCAATGAATGTTGCTCAAAACAGTCATTGGTGGTCGAGACCAAAGACAAAGAGCCGAACCCTGATTCAGAATCTTATTCTGAAAATAATGGTAAAGGACAGATCATTGACGCAGACCCCACTGCTATTGTCGCCACCGCAACAATTCAACCAGAAGAGCCAACAGATCCTGAAGAGGGGGGGCACCTTTTTCATTCACATATGTGGGTGAAGGGGACCCCGCTGCATTTTATTGTTGATAGCAGAAGCCAGAAGAACCTCATATCAGCAGAGGTCGTCAAATAGTTGGGATTGTCGACAACACCACACTCGCAGCCATACAACATCGGGTGGCTTCGGCAAGGACGAGATGTCCATGTCAACCAACAATGCTGATTATCATACGGCATCCAACCCTTCAAGGATGAGGTATTATGTAATGTTTCCCCACTGGATGTTTGTGACGTTCTCTTTGGCTAGCCATATATGTGGAAACGTCATGCTATCTATGAGTCTCG
>CBVK0100964297.1:0-10294 GCA_900067695.1 Picea abies | reverse complement strand
GAGAAATTTGGTGGAGATCTCTAAGATGGACAGGGTAGACATAGCTCAAATTGATGAACATTTGATTCAACCCAGCGCACAACTTGGCGCCCTTGATATTGTTGATGCACATATGGGGAATAAACTTCCACAATTAGCCCGAGAGTGCTATTTTTCCGAAGTCATTTGTCAAGCAGAGTCGTCACAGCTTGTATCCCAATTCGTGGAGAAATGTAGGATATGCACTGAGTCTATGCAAAGACAAGCACTTGGCCCTTTTTGAAAATAAAGTAGAAGAGATGGAGTGTTTTCGCTCCTCACAGTTGCCAAGTAGAACTGTCACAGCTTATATCCAGTTTATGGACAGATGTATAATATGCACTGAGTCACGTAAAGGCAGGCAGCTGACGCTTTTTTGAAAATAGGAGTAGGGAAGGGAAAATTTGTATAAATAGATCACCAAAAGAAGAACCAAGGGCTGGACTTTTTGGCAAATATTGTAATATATTTTTTTCATTGGAGTTAATACAAGCAAATTTGAAGATTCCTGATTCCGTCACGACTGTGTTGCAAGTTTGTTTCGTTATGTTTCTTGTTTCATTTCAATTCACTCTTTGTAATTGATGTGTATCACTATAATTTAGTATGGCCACTACTATAGTGAAGGTATTTCATCTTTCTGTAATTGTGTCTTGTCTTTCCTCTACACCAGCTATCAGTGGGTGTAAGACCAATTTGCATTTATAGAATTTTATATTTAGTTACACTATGTCAATTATTTCTATGTCAATTTCTTCTTATGTGTATGTGCGAGTTTCTATTGATAGGAACCTTACATTATCCATAGCTAAATGTTTTTCTCTCATTCCACATCTTTTACTAAAAGAAATACAGTTACGGGAAAGGGCCTTCAGTTTGCATTCCCATTTTCTTCTTCATGCAAAAATCCCACTTAAAAAAACAAATTGAAACAACGTTAAAATCTCTTCTAAATCGTTTTCATACTGGTATTGTTCCTTAAATGACTGTCCCTGCAGTAACTCAACCTAATATTCAACCTGGACTCTCTAATCAAACTCATATCGCTTTAAATATCTTTGATACAATTCTTAAAACTGCTAACACCCGGGAAGAATTAGAACGTTCATGGGCAACCATTGAGCAAGATATTACCACCCAGGAACAATTGGAAGCTAGACAACAAGAACGTAGAAACCCTCATTAGTTTCCATACCGAAGGTTAGTATAATCCTGTATCAACCTTTTGTATACTTTTGGATGCCTTGACATTATACTTTAAAGCCTTAGGTACAGACTTAGGAACAACATCTTTCTGGCGCCGTTGTCGGGGAATGAAGTTACGAAATCTTTTCCCTGGGAAAATGACAAATTATTTCGTTGATAGTGTTACTCTTTGATAGTGAACATAGAGTGCACACAGTTTAAGGATTTTTAAAAAAAATCTTTCACTTGGCGACTCCACTTATACACAAACTGGCATCTGGTAGAAGGCATACAAGACAGAACCTGGATGGCAAGACGATTACGCCTGTTAATAATCCTGAAAAAAATTTAAGAGCGAGAGGCTCGTTTGACGAAACTGCTTCAGTCAAAAAACCCGAGAACCCACTTTTTAAGACTAAATTCCCTTCAGAACCTCCTACTTCCTGCAGCCCTTTGTCTGATACCCAAGATACGGAAACAAACTACTCTGAATTTAGGAGTGAGACCCATCAGACTTTTCCATCTATAAACAAGGGGAAGGGTCCTTTAGAAAGATCGTTGTCCTTTGACATACCAACCTTTCTTCGGCAGAACTTCCCAGTTTCACCTGATTCAAAAGAGTGTGTTACACCCTCATTTCCCACCCCCAAGTCGATGGCAGGCATCAGAGGAGGAGGTGGAGGACAACCGAATGTCCCTCCTCCCAGATTATTTGCAAAAGTAGTGGTGAGATACGCTCCCCTAGTTTTACCCGCTCACCTCCATGATTTACCTGACAACTACATCAAAAATATTCCTAAGTTTACTGGGGAGGGAGATCTAACCGCAGCCGAGCATATAAACTTCTTTGACCAGTTCGCAGACATATGAGGTATTGAGCACGAGGATGTCTATTCGAGACTACTTGTCCAAACCTTCGAAGGACAGGTCCGCACTTGGTTTCAGAGTCTTCCAACAGCGTCTATTCGGACATATAATGCCTTGGAAGACGCTTTCCTCATACAATGGGGAGAGTGAAAGGACCACTTGTACTACCTTATTGAGTTTGGGTCTCTAAAGAAAAAGAACTCAGAAACAATTATGGAATTTATTTTGAGATTTAACAAACTGTATAATAAAATTCCAGCCGTTGTTAAACCTTTCGAACCCTCGGCCAAAGTAACCTTTGCGGGAGCTTTTGAACCTGATTTTTCATTGCTTTTGCGAGAAAGAAGAGGAGCCACCCTAAATAGAATGCAAGACGATGCTATCAAAATAGAATCAAATATGATGGCTTCAGGTAAGTTGAAGGCTAAAGTAGAAACAGTCAACCGTGATAATAGACGCTATAGGGAACCAACAGGTCCTTCCGATTCAAATAGATACACTGACGACAGAGTGGATGATATGGCTCGAATAATTAAAGATCTGTCTAACAAAATCTCTAGGATGGAGTTGGATCATGCCAAAGCTGATTCTTCTAACAAAAGAGACTTCAGGAGAAACCCAAATCCCCAAAATCAACAGAGGAAAATAAAGAACGAAGATAAAAAAATACAAGATCCACTAAAAAACAAAAATTTTATAGGAGCAAGTGACCTCCAAGATTTCGGAGATTCAGAAGATGAAGTTGCATGTTTCGGTGATGATTTTTCGCAGTGATTTCTGACTAGGGAAGACTATGAGAAATCCTTAAATACTCCTCAATCGTCTAATGAAGAAGAAGAAGGTGATCATACTAACCTCTGCGTATCTCAACCAGAAACAGAAATGATAGCAGCTAATTTTCAACCCAGATACAATCTGAGATAAAAAAATAAGCCCGCCTCAATTGACCAACCTAAGAAAATCCTACCAAGGGGTCAATCTCATGAACCTCCTTTGGAAGAGACATTGTTACCCAGAAATAAAGTCAAGATAACAAAGACTCAAGAATCTGAGGTAAAAAAATCTAAAACCCAAACAAAAGAAATAGGGCCGATAGACAAAGTTACATCCATGACTAAGGTCACGAGTGATAAAGCGATCCAGACAAACAAGTTGGAAGAAAAAATCTCGGAGCTCTTAACCAAAGAAATGGACAAGGCCAATACATCTTACAATTTTGAAAATGAATTAAATAAAATTAAGATACCGATTCCTTTGGTAGAATTAGCAAAAAACCCCACTTATCGGAAGCAAATTGCCAAAGTGATGGGTGCTTATGAGCCAGAAAGTCACTCCGATGTTATCAACCTAGAAGATGACAGACCTAACATCACCTTTGGTCCTCATTTTGAGGGATTCAAAGACAACGTCGCTCCTTTCTATATCACCCTGAATATACATGATCAGTTACTACATAACTGCATGTTAGACTCCGGGGCTTCACATAATGTTATGCCCAAAACTATAATGGAGAGGTTGGGGATCCAGATCACTAGACCTATGGAGACCTATACTTGTTTGATTCAAGAAAGGTTAAATGTATGGGAATGATAAAAGATCTGGTAGTTACCCTGGCTCAGGTACCGATCAAGAGTATCCTGATGGGTGTGGTTATTGTAGATATTCCCCCCAAATATGGTATGTTATTATCCAGATCATGGGGAGCCAAGTTGGGGGGTTCTCTACAATTGGACATGTCATACACCACAATCCCAATTTTTGGTGGTCAGTTTACCTGTTTGTACCGAGAAACAAGATTAGCACATACCGTCAGTGATCCTTTGAATCCAAATAACTTCCCCATTTACGTTGCAGACCAAGATCTGGGGAATTGCATATTATCTTTTGATGATGGTTTAGATGGGCATTCAGAAGAACTTGATATGAAGCAGGAAGAGCTTAGCCCCTTGACCGAAGAACTATGTAGAAATGGTATCTGGAAAATGTACTTCGATGGCGCTTCATCTTCTGAAGGAGCTGGTGCTGGCATACTTTTGATAGCACCTGAAGGTAATTTTACCGTTCCTTTCTCATATCGCTTACAGTGGGACATAGATTACACCAATAACGTATGCGAGTACAAAGCATTAGTCTTAGGTTTACAGGCTGCAAAGAAGTTAAACATAAAAAACTTGGAGGTTTACGGTGACGCCGAATTGATAGTAAAACAAGTAAACCGACAATACCTAGCCAAACATCCTAGATTGAGAACATACAGAAATTGTGCCTGGGATTTAATGGAAAAATTTTTCTCATCTACAAAAGTTCATTTTATTCCTCGCATAGAGAATCTACATGATGACGCATTGGCTAAGGCAGCCTCGACCTTTTCCCGTCCCACGAATGTTAAACTAAAATATCATATTGAAATAAGATATAAACCCTCTATACCAGACAATGTCTGACACTGGCAGGTTTTTGAAGATGACGAACAAGTTCAGAAATTTCTTATAGCAATAGGCGAGTTCTCTGAAACCCATCTAGATCAAGAAAACCAAAACAACCCAATGTGGATTATGCAAGAAGATGAATATCCTGTAACCTTTCGAGAAAAAATAGTGGATCATCGCATGTTGGTCCTCAAAAATAACCAAATCCCGAAAGGCTTAATTCCTTTGGAAAGACTCTTCGATCAGAACGACATACCTGTGAAATCCACTTTGCAGACCAAACCAAAAGAAGTGGAGGATTGCGACATAAGAACTGGAAAAGAACCCAAAATCGTTAAGATATCTAAATTCCTCCCCCCCAAGGTAAAAGACCGGTATAGAGACTTACTCAAACAGTATAAAGATGTTTTCACCTGGTCCTATGATGAGCTTTGAACATATGATACTTCTATAATTGAGCACAAGATACCTTTGAAGCCCAGAGTTAAACCTTTTAGACAGAAGCTCAAGCAGTTTAACCCCATTTTGTTGCCTGTTATTGAAAAGGAAGTTAAGAAGCTCTTAGATGCGAAGATAATTGTACCTCTAAGATACTCAGACTGGGTGGCAAATTTGGTCCCTGTCAGAAAAAAGAATGGAGAAATCAGACCGTGTGTAGATTTCCGGAATTTGAACAGGTCCTCTCTTAAAGATAATTATCCACTTCCTAAAATGGATCACGTCCTAGAAAGGGTAGTTGGAGCCAATTGAATGTCTATGATAGATGGGTTTTCTGGATACAACCAAATCTCCATGAACGAGCAAGACAGAGAAAAAACCGCTTTCACCACACCATGGGGTACATTCATGTATGATAAAATGCCTTTTGGTTTAATGAATGCAGGGGCTACCTTCCAGCGCGCCATGGATATCACTTTCGTTGGAGAAAGAGATAAGTTTGTAGTAATCTACCTTGACGATTTGACGGTTTTTTCTAAAACCGATGAAGAACATTTGATCCATTTAAAACAAACTTTCAAAAAATTCCACAGGTATGGTCTATCTTTGAACCCAAAGAAATCACATTTCGCTATGCAGGAAGGTAAGCTTCTGGGGCATATCGTATTTAAAGATGGGATCAAGATTGATCCTAAGAGGGTTGAAGCGATACAAACTATTAGTATTCCTAGAAACGTTAGAGAAATTCAATCTTTCTTAGGTACAATAAATTTTTTACGAAGGTTTATACCAAATTTCGCTGAGATTGTCAAATTGATCACAGGAATGCTGAAGAAAGATAGCAGAGTAAATTGGATGACCGAGGCTAAAACGTCATTCGAGCATATTAAAAAAGTCATCAGCGAGGCACTTGTGTTAACAAGTCCAGATTACTTGAAAGATTTCCTCATCTTCTCATTCGCTTCTCAACATACTATCACCGCAGTGTTGCTGCAAAAAGATGATGAAGGCTTTGAACGCCCGATCGTGTTTTTTAGCAAGAGCCTCAGGGATGCCGAACTAAATTATGATATAATAGAAAAATAGGCGTACACAATGGTAAATGCGCTAAAAGCATTCAGAACTTATGTTCTACATTAAAAAATTATCGCGTACATACGTACTAGTGCTGTGAAGGATATATTGGTACAGCCTGACAGTGATGGAAAATGAGGTCGCTGGCTCGCTAAGATACAAGAATTTTACCTGGAAATCAAGCCTACTAAATTAATAAAAGGAAAGGGTCTGGCCAAACTCTTGGCTGAGTCGAACCTTAGAACTCTTGACATCAATTGGCTACAAGGAGAAGGCGAAGACACACATTTGCAAGAGTCGGATGACCAGACATATCCAAATGAGGTTGAAGAAAAATTCATGTTGTCAGGCTGGTATAAAGATATAGTTTTCTATTTGTTAAACCTGAAATGCCCAGCTGGACTAACACCGGTCAAATACAGAACTTTAAAACTCCATGTTGTCAAGTATTGCATCTCAGAAAATCAACTATACTGGAAGGATCCACTTGGGTTTTTTCTCATCTGTTTGGTTGAATCAGAAACCCCACGGGTCATAGAGGAATTTCATGAAGGAATCTGTGGAGGACACCATGCGTGGAGAGCCACAGCCTACAAGATCTTGAGGGCTGGATACTATTGGCCGAAACTATTTTCAGACGTCAATGCCAAAGTACGTGCCTGTTACTCGTGTCAAATATTCGCTGGTAAGCAGAAACTCCTTGCACTACCACTCATTCTAGTCAAAACTGAAGCCCCATTTCAACAATGGGGATTAGACTTTATAGAGGAAATTAATCCCCATTCCAGTTCTCAGCATAAGTGGATCTTAATGACCATAGATTATTTTACAAAATGGGTGGAAGCAATTCCAACTAAAAGGGAAACAGACTTGGTGGTGATCGACTTCTTGGAAGATAACATCTTATCAAGATTCGGGTGTCCCCGAAAGATCGTTACTGACAATGCCCAGGCTTTCAAGTCCATGGCTATGGTCGACTTCTGCCAAAAGTACAGTATCGTTCTCGACCATTCCACTGCTTATTAACCTCAGGGAAATGGGCTAGCTGAATCATCTAATAAGAGCCTAGTAAACGTAATCAAAAAGGTACTGAACGAAAACAAGAGGTCCTGGCATGTCCATTTGAAGCACGCATTGTGGGAAAACGACATCAGCACTAAAAGGTCTATTGACATTTCGCCATTTTAGATGGTATATGGGACCGAGGCGGTTCTGCCTATAAACTTAGCATTACCAGTGATGAAATTATGGCAGGATCAAAATGAAGAGCCCAATCATGTAACCAGAAGAATTAACCAACTGATTGAGGTTCAACAGCTCAGAGTGGAGGTTGATGAGAGAATGCAGAAATACTAGGACGATATGAAAGCATTGTTCGATCTCAAAGCAAAGGA
This sequence comes from Picea abies, assembly GCA_900067695.1. Classification (NCBI taxonomy): domain Eukaryota; kingdom Viridiplantae; phylum Streptophyta; class Pinopsida; order Pinales; family Pinaceae; genus Picea; species Picea abies. Next base: position 2,889 of record CBVK0100964297.1, on the reverse strand, counting down.
CAGAGAGTTCTTCCCAGGTGACTTGGTGTTAAGATGGAATGCGAGAAGGGAAGAAGCTGCGAAGCATGGCAATTTGACCACCTTTGGTATGGACCATTCAGGGTCTCGGCTCCAGAAGGAAAAAATTCCTTTCTCCTGGAAAATATGGATGGAGAAGTTCTCAGTGCCCCTGTCAATGGTCGATATCTAAAGCACTACATGACTTGACAGTCGTCGGATGAAAAAGGAAATAAAATAAAATGAAAAATAAGAAATTGTATATATATAATTGTAAATAAATAAATTTTATTATGATTTTTTGTACATATTTATGTTTTTGCTCAAGCATTTATTTTCAATTTTTTGGTTTTCCTTCCTAAATTCTCAACGCATTTTAAATCAAATTCGTATTTGTCTTTGCAAGATTCCAGCTGCAGATGAAACTAGCTGAAGAAATAAGGTGCAGATCAGTGTGGGAAATAGGACGACATAAAACAGGTGATACATAAGATAATTCGTAGCCCACAAAGAAATTGAAAAGTAAAGACAGAGGTAAGTTTTTTCAATACTCTAGTCATGAAAGGTTGTTTTAGCAATCTAAGGTAATATTGTTCAAATTGAAATATATAAAGCAGATAATAGGATTATTTTTGACTTCATAATCCTCAAACCAAATAATTTGAATGAATATATTAAAATCCAAAAACAGTCATTCATAATTTTTGTTCCTAAATATATCTGAAAACCAGTCCCGAACTGTTGTGACCTTTTGTGTATTAAGACATTTAATTGCTGCCTTGTTTTCTGTCTATATTTGGGCCTGACTTTTAATGAGTCACTATCTTCCCAAGCCTTTGGGAAGGGATAAAGGTTTTTCATTTCAATCCTCAGGGATTCCGAAGCAGATCTTAATAAGAAAGCTGGTCTTCACAACTACTTGATCCTCTGCTAAGCTAAGGAACGTTTATAGCGATCCTAACTTTCCTAGGTTTTTCAATAGCATCCAAAAAATCAAAGATTGCTTGAACAGGCTGTTCCTTAAAATTTTATTATTCTCCCCTATCTCCCTAAGAACCAAAGGTCTTGTGAGGGTCAAAGGAAGGTTGATACCGAGTAATCAAAATAAGTTGACAGACCTCTAATAAAAAATATTACACAGATCTCAGCCCTGATACAAACTGATTGCTCCCATCTTCGTGTTTTAAAAGTAAATACTGAGACAGGTGGTGAAAGGAAAATCAGAAATGATTGCCCCCACTTAGTCCATTAAGACGATGAAAGGAAATTCAGAAATGATTTCCCTCGTCTTAGCGTTTAAACGCATAAATATTTTTTGAAGTGGTGAAAAGCAATTTAGTGGAAAAGGGTCAGACAACTTCACCGGGGTACTGAACAGGCTCACTGGCAGTGAAGCAATGTCTGAGAAATCTGTAAGGCTGTTATACGTAAACATCAATCTACTCTGGTAATCAATGCTTTCTGAAAACCTAATCATTTCCACAAATTCCGACGGTACTTCCCTATTTTAGATTATATAATATCATTCTTTTGATGCAAGCTAAGAATCACAAGACCTGTTGAATATCCTAGGAGCGTTATGACTGTCTTAAAGCGTTCCCAAAACTTAGTAGCGAGAAAGGGAAAATTGTGAAAGTGACTTCAGCTGTGTTTAGAAAGAGTATCTGAGTTCAAAAAAGTTTCTGGGGTTCCAAGTGAAATTCCCCTCCCCTTCTATCTTTGACCTTGATTTTTCTGTTGATATTAGCCTATGACTCCATTTACCCAATTTTGGCACCTGGTCTACTATTCTTCCCGCCTCACAGGGAAGCGGGATCCCTAGTTGGATCCTATGTTGGAGCCGCCCTTGTTTTTCACCTCGCGCAATTTTCAAATTTTTGATACTTGAGATCTAAAGTTGTTTTTCTTCCCCTTCCGACATCATAAAGCTCTGAAATCTTGTCACCTGAATAGTAATGCTTTTTCACTTTCAAAAAAGATCCATTTTTCGCAAGTATGTTTGCTCTTTTGTTTTATTTTGGGGTCTCGCAAGTCGGATACTTCAATTTTTGAATTCACAAGTCCCGAGTCGCGAGGCTGCAAACTCGGTTTTAATTTTTTCCCAAGGAATTAACTAGGGTAAAACCTTTAACCCATGATTAGACGACGTTGGGGTTTCGTGCCTCGGCATACATCAAACCCAGGTTTTTGTTCTTGCATCCCCAATAGCCGAGAACACGATGACTTTGTGATAATCTTGGTCAGAGACTAAGGGTAAAAAGTTAACCATGGTTAAAGTTGGTTTTCGGCACTTCGTCACTCGGCACTTTCTTTCTTCGAGTTAAGGTGTCCAAAAATCCAATTCACGAAGTTGCGACATAATTATAGCGAGATTAATTAGTTTCCTAATCTAAGATTTCCCTCTCTTAATTCGAGTCTTAATTATCGCCACATCGCGATATCGCAACTCGGCATATCATTCTCCCAAAAGTTTGTCTTTGAATTCCCGAGTCGCGATATGACGATTAGGTTAGTTATATAATTAAGAATGCACCAAATAAGGTTATTATTAATAAAGGGAAAATCGGCACTCGCAACCTCACGAGTTGAAGACTCAATTTGTTGAAAGAAAATCCACAATGCAGCGATGAGCGAGAAAATGGTTAATGTTGTTAAATTTGAAATTTTAAAATTAAGTGAGATACGTCCTACGTATCGAGGTTAGCACACTTCACGAGGAATTTACTTGCTCTCCATAACTCGATTGCATGTCAAGCCACCGAACATTGATGACATTAATGAAGAATTAGGGTAAATCTACGAATAAATAAGATCTGATTTATACATTAAATTTGGTTTTATTTGCGATTTGACAGACTTATTTCAAAAGGTACAGAGTTTTCAAATATATAC
>CBVK0100964296.1:0-10294 GCA_900067695.1 Picea abies | reverse complement strand
GCAGTTACATTATTTCAACAGTTTTATGTGGACGATCTCATTTTGACAGGTGCTGAGAGTTTGATTGCAGGTTGCAAGTTAGATCTAGCGTCGGAATTTGAGATGGACATCGGGCCGATGCACTTTCTTTTGGGACTTGAGGTTTGGCAGTGATTAGGTGAGATCTTCCTCGGACAGGGGAAGTATGTGTTAGAGATCCTGAAGAGATTCCGGATGTAGGATAGTAGACGGATGGCCACTCCTATGGTGACCAACCTAAAGAAGATTGATTCATCTATTTCAGAGTTGGCAGATCCCAGACTATACAAGAAGCTGATTGGTTCGTTGATGTATCTGGTCAATACTCGACCAGACATCTGCTTTGTTGTCAACACCCCGAGCTAGTTCATGGTGGAGCCGAGGGAGGTTCATTGGGTGGTAGCAAAGCACGTGCTCAGATATTTGTAGGTCACAGTGGGATATGGTTTGCAGTACCTTGGTGGAGATGGAGTGAGGTTGTAGGGGTACTTTGATTCAGATTGGGCAGGCAATGATACAGATTGGAAGAGCACTTCAGTGTGCTACTTCAATTTGGGGTCAACAATTATTTCCTGGTTCAACAGGAAGCAGACTTCAGTAGCATTGAGTTCAATAGAGTACATGGCAACCAGTTTAGCTAGTTGTGAAGCCATCTGGCTTCGCAAGCTACTCACAAGATTGTTTGGTCAGGAGCTTGGGATGATAATGATCCACTGTGATAACCAGAGTTGCATCAAACTCTTGGAGAATCTAGTGTTTCAGGACAAGTTTAAGCATATTGAGATCGGATACCATTTCATTAGGGACAGAGTGTAGAAGGGAGCAATTTAGCTTCAGTATATTCCTACAGATGAGCAGTTAGTAGATATTTTCACCAAGCCTTTGGAAAAAGGGCAAATTTGTTCCATTTCGGGACAAGCTTGGAGTAGTGGAGAATACCTTCCTTGCTAAGAGGGAGTGTTAATGTTTGTAGCTCGAACATGTATATTCGCAAGGGTGTCTACTTGCGGAAATCGTCATTAAATGTATCTGTACCTTTTCCTAGCGATTCACTTTATTAATTAATTAATAAAGTGAATGTCTTTTTGTGAAAGTGACTTTTAATTAATGAAGTGACTTAGGCAAAAGTCACTTAATGATTTAATTAAATGAGAACCGTTGATCCCACAATCTAATCTTGACTGTTGAGATTAGGTAAGTCGCCCAGGACAAAAGACATGATGGGTAAAGGAAAAGATACACATTCATTCTTCAATTCACAAGTCACGTGAGAGAAGAGAAGAAAAATTAGAGTCGATTTTTCAGCTTGGCAATAAGACAAAACATGTTGCATGCATCCCAAGGTAGAGTGCACACATTCCATCAGTAGATCCGTACAACTGAGTCGCGCGTGTAAGTGCAAGCCGCATCCATTACAACAAGTTGCATGCTATACGAGGAGGTCGTATTTATTGCAGCAACAGATCCGTACAAATCCGTACGGACAACCTCAGAGTTTTAGCAGTGCGAGTTTCAACAGCCTCAGAGTTTTAGCAACATGTTGATTGAGAGACCGTGGTTTAGGTTTGAGACTTGGTTTGTGGTTTTCGTTTTTCTTAGAGCCATTATCCATGTGAGGGGAGCTCTTGTAAGTTTTGATGTTATTGATGAAGAACTGATCTTGAAGAGCAAAAATCTTGTGTACTGTGTGTGATTGTTTTCATCATTATTTTTCACTGTATGCAAGAGTTATTTATTTCAGCAATAGTTATTAGATCCAATTTGACTGCTTAGTTAGTTGAGATAATTTTTTTTAACAAGTTTGTCCTAAATCCAAAACCTTAGATCTCCAAAGTGATCAATGGCTGAGATTAGATACCAACACCTAAGATCAATGGCTAGGATTTAATTACTAATGCCAAAACTTAAGCATTTCCTTAAATTAAACTCAATCATAAGAAGGCATTCACTTTAATAAAGTGAATTTCCTAAGTTTTGAGAGGTATTAATGATGAATTCCACATGTTAGACACAAAACCAGTGTGGAAGTAGTTGTCCGATGCTACAAACATCAACACTCCCTCTTAGTGAGGAAGGTACTTCTCAAAGAGCCATCTGGAACTGGTTCTCCCTCCGACCCTGGCACAATGTCAGACACATCATCTTGTACTAAGGTATCCTGCTGCTCCTACTGGACCGCTACCTCCTCGATGACGTAACATATTAGTGCCATGAAGTTTGGAAACTTCGTCGAAGGTCTGCTCGTAGGAACCTCAACTTGCTCTTGAGCATCCATTATTGGTCAGCTCATACCAACTGGGTTTCTTAACAAAGTTGGACGGGGCTAACTCCTCCTTTCCAACTAAAGGTTGACTTCCCACATTGGAAGTTTCTGAACACTGTATTCCCTTCGGAGCCTCCCGCTCCTCGTCCTCTGCCATCGACATCGATCCATGATCCAAGATCCCCTTGGATTCACTAACAGTCTTGCCTTGCAACTTGTATACTTTTCCTTTTGACACCAAGAACTCGAGATGAGTCTAGGTCAGATCCTTTTTGCCGAATAAGAACCCAACCATCCTCGAAAGAGATGGCGTATCACCTGTCTTCCATTGCCGAAACTAAGAGCAAATTCATTTTGAGCTTCAGAACATACAACACATCTGCCACCTCTAGAGAACCTCTTGACTCTAGCTGGAACTTGACTGTTCCAACTCTCTCTACACCACACTTGGCATTGGTGCCAAGCTCCACATGCAGATCCAAGTCCTTCTCTGACAAACTGGTGAACAACTCCTGTGTCCCCGTCATGTGATGAGAAGCCCCACTATCCACGAACCAGGCACTATTGGAAACTGTGCCAGAAAGACTAGACTAACAAGAAATCCTTCTCGAACCTCTCAACAAACTCCTTATCTTGAGTTTTTGCAGATGCTGCTACCTGTTGAGACTTACCCCTCCCTTTCTTTCGTTTAGGACATTGTGAAACATAGTGACCACTCTTGTGGCACACAAAGCAATTCACTTTGCTTAGAGCCTTCTTCTTTCCAACTTGTGAAGTCAACTCTCCACTTGTATTCCACTTGCTCTTCCTTGCCTGACTAGCAAGAGTGAAATTCTCATCATCACCAATCTGTTGGCATGCTAGAGATTCCTCCCAAATCTCCTCGTGGATGAAATCATGTTATAGCCTGTCAAATTTGGGAAGTGTCTCCCGTGCGATGATGCTCTTGATGAATGGGGCCCATAGCTTAGTGAAACCAATCAAGGCCGTCCTCACCATCTCGTCATCTGTCACAACCTCCCCAACTGTTGCCAACTGATCACGAACCTGAGTGATCTTAGTGAGAGGTCACTGTATTTGATTTGGTCATCTTGGTGTTTCTAAACTTTCCCCTCAACACCAACTACCTCTAGAAAAAAAGTTGTTGTTGAGGGAAAAGTGTTTGCATTACTGCTCTTGAAAAGATTTGTCAGAGCTACAAACATATCCTGATTGACGTCTTCTTAGATAGGTGAGGAATCAAGTGATTCTTCACGACATCTAATACGATCCTTTTGGTTTTCACTTCCTTCTGCTCATGGACAACCAAGTCCTTTGGATCCATCGGTGGGGTCATAGTGATATTTGAAAAATCCCACAACCAATTCTCCATTAGAATTAATGTAAACCTTGCCTTCCAAGGTACAAAATTCGAAGCACTCTCCAACCTGTCATCAAATCTCAAACCGGTTGTGACATTCTCCAAATCAAAATTTTAATGAGGAATATAAGCAGCTGAAATTTAGATCTGCTGCCCGGAATTTTTCCGTTGCCCAGATCTGTTGCCCACTGCTTGAACCTGCTGCCCGTTATCTGGACCTCTTGCCCAATGCTCAGACCTCTTGCCCGTTGCCCGGACCTCCTGCCTGTTGCCCGGACCTCCTTCCCGCTGCCTGGACCTCTTGCCTGAACCTTTGGCCAAACCTAGCCAAGGTTGCTCGAGGTCTATTTGGGGCTGCTCGTGGCCTTTGTTGCTTGCTTGCGACCCCTACGGCCTGCCTAATGGCTGCCCCCTGTGGTTTCTCGCGACTGCGGTTGCCTTGGGGTTGTGGTTGGTGGCTGCTTTGCGACTAACTACGATTGCGACTGTGATTGCAGCTCAAACCCTGTGACTGCAGTTGTGGTTCTCAGCATTCATTGTCTCCCAGCACCTGCTGCTGCTCCTTTGTAGTTGTCCATGTGACTGTACGATTGCCCCCTTTTATTTATTTATTTATTTTATGTGCAACCTGCACATAAAAAAATTCCATTGCTGCGCCGTAGAAATTATGGATCTGTGCACTTGGCTTCCCTTTCAGAGTTTCGACTCTGATACCATGTTAGTTTTCATCCTAACCCAACACCCGACAGTTAAACCCTAGCAAATACCTTGCTTAACTACTGTAGATTTACTGATTTAAAGCACAACTGGGTTACTAATGATTTAAATAAATCAGTGGAAACATAAACAAAAAACCAATCCATGTACACATAATTTTTTCCTTGTAAATCTGCTTTTATTATTAGGAATAATACAAAGCTTTACTACGGCTCCTGTCCTAGGAAAATGGCCCCTTTGAGAAAATAATACAAACAATAATAAACTGATCACACCTCAAGATCAATCCTTTGATCTTGCTGGCTGCTTCTCATTTGTTGCCCCTTGCTTCTTTCCTCAGACCTTGCACACTTGGATGAAAGTCCTTCTCCACCCAATCAATGAGATCTCACTATCTCATTCCATGTGTTGTTAAAAATAATTAAAAAGTACCTAGGCAAGTGTTTCTCATCACCTAGGCGCCTAGGGGGTGGGAAAATGCCTAATGTGGACACTAGTTATTTAATTCATGAGATATGAATTAAAAGTGACTTTATGACTTAAGTAAAGTGGGTGAGTGAATAGACATTGAATCTTGGCCACTCATTTAATTCAATCTCCACCATTGGAGTAAGAAACCCTTCACCTACCCTCATGAAGTCGAATTAGGGAAAGTGAGGCGCCCCCATTCTCATTCTTCATGTGATTTGGAGAGAGTAAGAGAGAGAGAAGTTGAGCTGAAGCAGAGAGGAGAATTTTCTGAAGGTGGCACGGATTTCAAGACAAAGTTACAACACAAAAATCAAGGTACAACACTGTTCTGGGTTGTACTATACAGATTTGTGGAGGCTGTACTGTTGTATTTCTAGCACAAAAATCAAGGAGAGGTTGCAACATTATTTTCTGGAGAGTTGGCATGCTTTCCTAGGCATCCGTACTGTACTTTCAGGGACAAAAAACTTGGGTTACTGTTTTGGCACGATTTTTAAGGGAAACCGTACAACCAAGGGTACAGAAATCGAGGAGCAAATCTGTGCATTTTGTACCACAAATTTTGGCACGATCTTCAAGGAGTCTCTTGCTTATATTTTGAGGAGGAATCTTGGCACGGGTTTCGAGATAAGTCTGATATTTATTTATGACGAAAATGACTACGGTAAATAACATTCTCTCTAAGCTCTGAAATAATAAAAAGCCCCTCTCTCATTGGTTTTCCCCTTCTGGGTTTTTCTAGGTTCAAAGTTAGACCAAAATCACTGTGTATTAATTTTTGAGTTATTGTGTTGCTGTTAGTATTATTTATTTATGCATTTATTGTTGTTCATAATCCTCGTGTTTCAGTTCTGAGATTTGTTTATATGCTGAGAAATTGTTGCTGTCATAAAACTGGGTTTTTGGGCATTAAACTATGATTAGTCTCGGTGAGACTTGAAACTGGGTGGGGTCTAAATTTTTTACATGGTATCAGAGTTGAGTTGAAGAGGAATGCAAAATTAAATCAGCCATATAGAGAGCAGGACAAAAGTTACTTCACCGGACAGAATTTTGGAGGTTTTTTTTTTCAGCTGAAAAGGGTCAATGGCTACAGGTTTAAGAGTTGAGGACATACTTGATGGAGCAGTGAATTTTGGTGCTTGGAAGGAGAGAATGATTTTGCTTTTGCAAGAGAGTGAGTTATGGGACATTGTTGAGAGCTCTACAACAAACCCAGTAACAGTGCCTACAGATGCTACACTTCTGGCAGCCTATACCAAGAAGAGCATCAAGGCTAAAAGAATCATCCTTGATGCCATAAAGGACCATTTGATTCCGCATGTGATATGGAAGAGAAATGCCTATGAGATGTGGGAGTCCTTAACGAAGTTGTATTAATGTACAAATGAGAATCAAAAGATGGTTTTGAGAGAGAAACTGAAGAGCATTAGAATGACCAAGGCTGAAAATGTGGTCACATATCTTACCAGGTTGACACAGGTGAGAGATGAACTTGGTGTTGTTAGGGAGGCCATTGTTGATAGTGAACTTGTGAGGACTGCATTGAATGGGGTGACCAAACAATGGGCTGTCTTTGTTGAGGGCATTCTAGCAAGGGAGAATCTTCTTAAGTGGGATCGTCTTTGGGTTGACTTTGTTCAGGAGGAAACCCGGAGAGGGTATGTGCATGGCAGTTCATCCACTAGTAATGATGAGGAGAATGTGGCTCTTGCTGCTAACAAGAAGAAGTTCAAGAAGGGTTCCAAGGGAGGGAACAAGTCGAAGGGTGAAGGCAAGAAGGACATGAGCAAAGTCAAGTGCTTTGCATGTCGCAAGTTTGGGCACTATGCGGGACAATGTCTTAATAAGAAGAAGAAGCAGACAACAACTTCAGCAGAGGTGGAGGAGTTTTCCACCGGGTTCTAGAAGGAATTTTCTTTAGTGGTGTGTCTTTCCACTAGAGCCACACATTCCAGTGTTTGGTATATTGATAATGGTGCCTCCATGCATATGACAGGTGTTCGTGAGCATTTGACAAATCTTACACAGATTGGTGATCTTGAGGTAGTGCTTGGAGATGACTGGGTGGTCAAGGCAATTGGTAGTGGGACTATATCATTTTAGAGGGAGTTTCAACCTCCCATGTTGTTGAGAGATGTCCTATATGTCCTTGGCTTGAAGAAGAACTTGATTTCAGCTTCTACTATTGTGGAGAGGGGATATGAGGTGTTGTTCTGTGATGGACATGTGCTCCTATTTCCCAAGGGGTCCAGTATCACTTCGGCCAAAGTGATTGGGACTTGACATGAGAAGCCGTACAAGCTTATGTATCATCCAACTAGTGCATTGTACTATACTACCAACAACAATGATCTTTGTGAGCTATGGCATAGGAGGATGACCCATTTGCATCATGGGGTTCTGAGGATACTGAGGGAGATTGTGACTGGAGTGCTAGAGTTTAGTATAGAGCACCAGGAGTTGTGCAAGGGGTGTGCTTTGGGAAAGTACACCAAGACTGCTTTTCCAAGCAGTGACAACAGAGTAGCATGTATACTTGATCTGATTCATTTTGATGTATGTGGTCCTATGTCTTCTGCATCTTTGAGTGGTTGTTTGTATTATGTCATATTCATTGATGACTTCTCTCGAAAGTCTTGGATTTTCTTCATGAAGACCAAAGGACAGGTCTTCAATTGGTCCCAAGAGTTCAAAGCTCTTGTGGAGAACCAGACTGGGAGGAAAATCAGAGTACCGAGGACAGATAATGGGAGTGAGTATACCTCCAAGGAGTTTAATGACTTCTGTGCAGGAGAGGCAATCAAGAGGGAGTTGACTGTTCCTTACAACCCACAACAAAATGGGGTTACTGAGAGGAAGAACAAGGCCATAGTTGGGGCTGCAAGAGCCAGGTTGCATGGTCAGGGGCTGCCACTCTTTCTTTTGTTAATGTTTAAGCCATTATTATAGATATTTGCATTTCATTAGATAACAATAGCATAATCCAAGATCACTGAGAAATACACAATCACAAGAGACACAACATTTATCTTGGGAAACCCTCTAGGGGAAGAAAACCCAACAAAACTTCCTTAATATAGTAGCCAATACAATGCCAAGAGATCTCTTATGCTAATACATAAAGTCCTCTCCTAGATATGCGCCACTCTCTCTCTCCTCTGTCGGTAACACATCAGAACTCGTCTCTCAAACTGAGCAAGTGAGTTGTGTCTAAGTGAGGCACTAGCCTCCTTTATTTATACAAGTCTGGCACATGTGAAGTGTCTCTTCACTGGCAGGGCCGACTTCTCAAACTGTGTGGGTAAACCCACCTTTATAGATCACTGAGAAATACACAATCACAAGAGACACAGCATTTATCCTAGGAAACCGTCTAGGGGAAGAAAACCCATCAAAACTTTCTTAATATAGATAGCCAATACAATGCCAAGAGATCTCTTAAACTAATACAGAAAGTCCTCTCCCAGATATGTGCCACTCTCTCTCTCCTTCTTCTCCAACAGCAGATCTGAAACTTGTCTCTCAATGAGCAAGTGAGTTGTATGTCTAAGTGAGGCGCTAGCCTCCTTATTTATATTAGACTGGCACGTGCAAAGTGTCTCTTCACTAGCAGGGCCAACTTCTCCCACTGGGTGGTTATAACCACCTTAATTACATTGTGGGGCCTCTTTAATATCTATTGGGGCCGACTTCTTATTCTGCCTATTATAATTAACATTTGACCAATCCACAAAAGGGGATTTGGTCCTATTATATTAGCCGACATGATCAATCCACAATGGGGATTGATCCAATGAATAATATATCAAACAATAATAATAATACTCTTTGTAGTTACATTATTTCAACACTCCCCTTTAACAAGAAGGGTATTCTTCAGCAGCATCATGCGAGAGAGAGAGGACAACATCATCAACAACATCAAGTGGGTGAGAGGACAACATCATCAATATCATCTTGGAACACTGAATGGCGTATCTATAAATCATCGGAAGTTTTCTTCATTGGCAACATCGTCATTCTCAAAGGAATGCCATCATCATTTGCATCAATATGTATTAGTATAAAAACTGATACATCATCATCATCACAGCACAAGGTTGGCTCATCATAATACAAGACTGGCTTTACGTCACAGCTGTCAAGTTGGAAGCTCGATACTTGTCTCATCTCAATGTCTTGCTTTACCTCACAGCACTCAAGCTAGAAGCAAGATACTTGTCCTGCTTTACGTCACACCCATCAAGTCGGAAGCAGGATACTAGACTGGCTTTACGTCATAGCTACCTAGTTGGAAGCTCAGTGCTAGTCTCATCATATCAACTTGCTTTACATCACAACCATCAGGTCGGAAGCAAGGTACACATCCTGCTTTACATCACAACCATCAGGTCGAAAGCAGGGTACTAGACTTTCTTTACGTCGCAGCTATACAGCCAGAAGCACAGTACTAGTCACACATCATCTTGCTTTACGTCGCAACCATCAAGTTGGAAGCAAGGTACTCGTCCTGCTTTACGTCACAACCATCAGTCGAAAGCAGGATACTAGACTGGTTTTACGTCACAGCTATCCAGCTGGAAGCACAGTACTAGTCATATAACATCATCTTGCTTTACATCACAACCATCAGGTCGGAAGCAAGGTACTCGTCCTGTTTTACGTCACAACCATCAGGTCGGAAGCAGGATACTAGACTGGCTTTACGTCACAGCTATCCAGCTAGAAGCACAATACTAGTCATATCACATCATCTTGCTTTACGTCACAACCATCAAGTCGGAAGCAAGAGATGTCTCATCACAGCATCTACTCCCCCTTTCGAGGAGGGTCCTTTTGGACTATACCAAGCTTATCTCGAAAGTATTCAAACTTTATACGAGATAGTGGTTTGGTCAACACGTCAGCAACCTGTTCTAAAGCTGAAATGGAGAGTAGGTTCTTCTTCAAGCCTGGTACATATAGTACGTCCTTCATTTTTAGTGAATTCTCTTAATTCAGTTTATGGTTTGATTCTCCCACTCCCTTGATGGGATATTGGTAATCATCTCCAAGTGTTACTTTCTGAGAAAACTTATTTTCTGAGATACAAGAGAGAATGTTTCTTTGTCCCGTCATGTGCTTGGATGCACCACTATCAATGAGCCAAGTGTCCTCTCCGGGTGTTACAGATCCTGAGAGGGTCGAGATCAAGACATGGTCTTTGATCTGCTCTCTTATCATCTTTGCGGGTGGCTCTTCATCTTCGACTACATGGGCTGGAGCCTCTTATGTTTTCTCTTGTATTCTTCTCGTCTGGCTAGACAAAACTTCGCAATGTGTCCCATCTTGTCACAATGATAGCATTGTACAAATGAGTAGTCCCTTTCCTTTCGTTGTCCTTTCTTCTAAAATCTCCTTGGATGAGATTCCTTATGATTGAATTTGTTTGACTGTTGAGGCTCTTTATGAGTCTCCTTTTG
>CBVK0100964295.1:0-10294 GCA_900067695.1 Picea abies | reverse complement strand
CGACAACTTGTCCACTGCTCAACAAGGTGTTCTTTGAGAGGAAGGTTGCCAGGAGGGCATGAATTTTTCCTTTGAAAGGAAACATAAGGGCTGAGACCCTTAGGAGACTGAGTAAATCAAAAATCTCAAAAGATATAACACAAGGAGTGTGTGGGGAATGGACTCATTCGAAGTCCTAAAGATCAGAAGAGATAACTCTTACGAGAGCAAAGACAAGATCCAAGAGGTGGAATCACAGGAGAAAGGTCAAAGACCGAAGCCTTTGAACACTGACAAATCTTCCAAGGTAGAAGAAGTCAAAATCTCAGAAGGAGGAGCAACAACAACTGTCAGATTAGTTGTGTGGAGGATCCTGGACCATTAGATCAGTGTCTAGCAGAACAAAGGAAGCGTAGAGGAGAGGAACGGATCCCATATGTTAGGTCTGAGCACGAAGGACCAGGAACTATTAGATCCAGAGGTAAGCGCGTGAGACTTAACCCTAGTGTGCACTGGAGAAGTGGAATTGACAAAGTCCTGAAGTCCCGAAGTGATTTGGGACCGTCCATTGTCAAGGAGGACAGGTGGCGTAAGATCCACAACTTTGGAATTTTGTGGACAAGGAGGAGGAGAAACAACCGAATTAAATCTTGGTTGTTGACCTAAAATTAGATGTGTGGCACCAGATCTAGAACTCCAAGTATGGAGCACTCTGGAGGAAAGAAGAGGATGAAAGCACCGAAGTCCTGAAGGAGATCTCGATCGTTGATCGAGGAGGAGGTCGAAGGACCATTGATCTGGTCTTGGTCGGAAGGAGACAAAGTTCCGAAGAGAGTCAAGGCTATGGATTTGGAGAGGACGTGTGGTAGAATATCTATCACTCCAGGGAAATTCAGTCTAGAGATTTGTGTGTGTGGAGACATGAGAACTCCCGAAGGTCGGAGAGCCAGATTTCATCAGAACCATATGATTTTTTAGGACATGTGTCATTAGATATTCCACTCTGGAAGATTTCCATAAGGGAAAACCAAATAGTTGAGATTTGAAACTCCCAAGGGCCAGAGATCCGGAACCAATCGTATCCATTTTAAACCCATGAATTAAAGCAATGCATATAGATTCGTAAGAAAAACAAAATTTAATCAATAGCTCATACACAAAGTACATAGATATTTATACCGGAAACCCTCAACCGGGGAAAACCTCTCTTATATTCATTATATCTAATTTCACCATTCACCATACAATATATACAATTTTTTTAGGTATTATATAGATACCACAACCCTAATCCCTTAATCTAGGATTAATTTAGAAAACTGCTAAAAATAGTAAAATCCGCTAAAAAAAGAAAAAACCACCCAAAATGAAATTTTGAGGCACTGCCCCGAACGTTATGCATAACCAGGGAGGGAAATACCTGGCCTCCCTTGGGACCCCCCTAGGAAGCGCATGGAACACACGACACAAAGGGAACTACTAGAGGGATCGTCAGACGTAGTTGTTGAATCTGACATGCGCACACACACACATGCAAAGAATATAACACATACCCAACATTCTCCCACTTGTTGTTTTCTTTGCATCCAGGGGTCCACAGAATTATATAGTCAACAATCCATGGAAGCAATGCCCATTATTACTCTACACTAGGAGAAATATTTTGTTCTCGCAAACTTTGTCAATGAATCTGCAACATTCTTCAAAGTGTCAACCTTTTCCAACAACACCTTATTTTCCTCAACCATGTCTCTCACAAAGTGATACTGAACATCAATATTCTTTGTCTTCAAATGATAAGATGGCTTATTTGCAGAAATATTGCACTCTGAATGTAACAATCTAATCTCATTGCTTGTTGTACCAACCCAATACCTAAACACAATCTCTGTAACCATATTGCTTCTTTGCTTGCATGTGTGGATGCCATGTATTCAGATTCTCTAGTTGAGAGTGCCACTACAGCTTGTCTTTTGCTCATCCAACTGATTACTCCTCAAAATAGGTTAAACACATGCCTGCTTGTAGATCTTTTGTGATCCAGATCTCCAGCCTAGTCTGAATCAACAAAGAAATGTATGTCCACCACTCTGTCCAATCTTGGTCTTCCTTGGTAGCACAATCCATAATTGGTAGTGCCACACAAATACCTAAAGACCCTCTTTACTACTGTCCAATGCTCCTTCCTTGGTTTTGACATATACCTACTCAAAACTCCCAATGCATGTGCAATGTCTGGTCTACTATAGACCATTTCATACATCAAACTACCAACTGCACTGGCATACGAAACATGGGACATGTACTCTTCTTCTTCCTGTGTCTTGGGACACTGATATGCAGATAAATTTACACCTATAGGAATAGGAACCTTGATTGGTTTACTTCCATTCATATTAAACCTCTGCAATATCATCTCAACATATTTTCTCTGATTCAACTAGAGTTTCTTGTTTGCACGATCTCTTTTAATTTCCATTCTCGTAATGAAGTTAGCAGCATCGATATCCTTTATGTCAAATTTGGAGGATAGTTGTGATTTCACCTCCTTGATAAACAACATGTCATCAACATACAACACTACATAAATGAAGTGATTACCAACCTTCTTGGAATATACACAGTGATCAGCCCTGCTTCTCACAAATACCAATCCAAGGATGTATGTGTCAAACTTTTGGTAACATCCTAGGTGATTGCTTCAGAGCATATAGTGACTTATTTATCTTACAGACTATCTCTTTATTTCCCTTCACTACAAATCCTTCTGGCTGCTTCATGTAGATTTCTTCTTCCATATCCCCATGTAGGACTGTTGTCTTCACATCCATTTGTTCCACTTCAAGATCAAAAGAAATAGTAATAGATAAAATAAATCTAATAGAAGTTAACTTAGAAATAGGAGAAAAAATCTCACCAAAGTCAATTCCCTCTACCTAGGAATAACCTTTTTCTACTAACCGAGCTTTGTATTTCTCCACTTTTCCTTCTACATTAAACTTATTCTTAAACAACCATTTTCTACAAACAAATTTTCTTCCAGCTAGCAACTCAACTATATCACATGCATCATTCTTATCCAAGGCATTCATTTCTTCAACCATGGCCTTCTTCCAGAGTTTACTATCCTCTGAATTCATTGCTTCTCTAACAGTTTTGGGTTCATCATCAGTAATAGATAAAGAAAAATTGGAACAAAAATCAGGTGGACTATACCTTTTTGGTTGCCTTATTTCTCTCACTGATCTCCTCAATACTGGGGTATGAGGTTCTTATTCTTCTTATGCTTCATCTTCTTCAGATGATTCAGATTTTTCATCATCCAACACAAGCTCTATTTTCTTAGGTTCTTCTAGCCTTCGTAGGAATTCCTATTTGGAAACATATTTTACGTCTCTGAAAACAACATTTCGACTGTAAACAATCTTCTTGGTATCTAGGTTCCAAAGCTTATAACCTTTCACACCATCTTTATAACCAATAAAGATACACTTTTCATCCTTTTTATCTAGCTTACTCCTATTTTCCTTTGGAACATGTACATAAGCATCACAACCAAACACTCTAAGATGTTGAAGAGAGGGTTTATTTTCAGTCCATACCTCATGTAGATTTTTATCATCCAATGATGATGAAGGTGATCGATTGACTAGATATCATGTTGTACCCACTGCATCTGCCCAAAATTCTTGTCCTAACTCGACACTGCTGAGCATGCTCCTTGATTTTTCCATCAGTGTCATGTTCATCCTTTCTGCAACTCCATTTTGTTGAGGAGTGTATGGAGTAGTATTCTTCCTTTCTATACCACACTTCTTACAGAATTCTTTGAATTCATTTCGGCAGAATTCTCCACCATTATCTGTTCTTAATACCTTTATTTTATTTTCTGTCTAATTTTCTACCAGGGCCTTAAACTCTTTAAATTTATCAAATACCTCAGATTTATTTCTAAGAAAATAAATCCATGTGTTCCTTGATAAATCATCTATGAATGAAACATAATACACAGATTTACCTAGGGATGGAATAGGAACAGGTCCAAACACATCATTGTGTATCAACTCTAATATCCCCTTTTCTCTTATAGCACCAGATGGGAATATTACTCGATTCTATTTACCATATATGCAATGTTCACACAAATCAAAATCTAGAGTGAAATTAGACATACCTTCAACCATACCTTTATCTTGTAGTGTTCGAAGGCCCTTTTCTCCAATATGCCCCAGTCTTTGATGCCACAACATGGTCTTCTTTCAGGGATAGTATTGGTATTTTCTCCTTCATTTCTCTTCTCAGGGACAACAGAACTATTACACCCATTAGTATAATTTCTTCCCAATAACTTGTACATATTTCCACATCGAACTCCCCTTGTCAGCACAATTTCTCATCGTACCATCTTTCAAGTGCCCTTTCCCAATACAGTACCCACTCCTTCATCATCCAACTTGATTACAGATATTAGAATCCTGGCTAGTTTTGGAATGTGCAGAACCCCAGGGAGAGTTCTAATCCTTCCATATTTTAGCAGCATCTTAACCCTTCCACATCCCATGATTTTTGTTGTTGAGTCATCTCCTAGGAATACATCACCACCATCATATTTTTCATATTCAGATAACCACTCCCTATGAGGAGTCATATGGTATGACACACCTGAGTCGATCAACCATACATCATGGTCTGCATGTGTACCTGTAGATGCCAGGTAAACATCACCTCCTTCTTCAATAGAGGTTTTCACCTCCATGGAATAGGTACTATCAGATCCCTTTGGTTTTTCAACCTTCTTAGACTTGCAATCTTTCTTATAATTCACTGTTTTACCACACTTCCAACATTTCCTCAAAGATTTTCCTAGAGACTTAGATCTACCTGTAGATTTGGATCTCCCCCCCAAAGGCTTACCAATATTCCTGTCTTGGGTACGACCTCTTAAAAATAAAGAATCTGTGTTATGACTATCCATGCTTTTCCACCTCATCTCTTCAGATAACAAGGATGAAACTACATCCTCATAATTCAGTGTAGATTGAGTGGTACTACCAATTGCTACAACCAGATTACCCCAAGAGTCTAGTAAAGAACATAACAAAGTAATACACTTATCTTCTTCTGCAATCATAATATTAACAGAGACAAGTTGACTTACCAGAGTATTAAAGGAATTTAGATGTTCTATCACAAAATCTTTGTCTTCCATCCTAAGATGATACAACTTATTTCGAAGAAACAACTTGTTTACTAGGGACTTTGATTGATACAAATTCCCTAACTTATTCCATAGTTCCTTGGCTGTAGATTCTCCCAAGACATTCAACAACATCGAATCTGCCAGGAAAAGTCAAATAGTACTCCTTTATCTTCTGTCCAAGTTCTCCCAATCTTCCTTTGACATGCCAGTAGGTGGTGTACTAGTAGTTTGTGTACTAGTAGGTTGTGTACCAATCATCTGTGTGCTAGTAAGTTGTGTGCCAGTAAGCTGTGTACCAGGATCCACATCGATCCATTGTTATTTGTCTACAAGAAGGTCCTCCATCTTGAGCTTCCATATCTCAAAATTTTTACAATTGAACTTCTCTATCTTGATTCTAGAAGAGCTCGCCATTCCTATTTATACACTTGAATAACCACTACAAAATCTCCCACTAAACCCAGGTTTATCATAGACCCAAGATAAAATTGATCTATCAAGACCAAGCCAAACCCTCAACAATAAAGGCATTCCTATGAAGCCAAAAACGAGCTATGATACCACATGTAAGTTTTAAACCTGTGAATTAAAGAAATGCATATATATTCTTAAGAAAAACAAAATTTAATCAATGGCTCATACACATAGTACACAAAGATTTATACCGGAAACCCTCAACCTGGGAAAACATCCCTTATATTCATTATATCAAATTTCACCATTCACCATAGAATATATACAATGTTTTTAGGTATTCTGTAGATACCAAAACCTTAATCCCTTAATCTAGGATTAATTTAGAAAACTGCTAAAAATAGAAAAATCCGCTAAAAATAGAAAAAAACACCCAAAACAAAATTGGGATCGTAAGACGCAGTTGTCGAATCTGACAGGACCCCCCACACACAAGAAAAGAATATAAAACATACCCAATAGGGAGCTACATGTCGACAGATCGTGGAGATCTGAGATCGTCTGTGAAAGGAGAAAAGTTTTTTGATTGGACAGATGGCCATAGGAAGGTAAAGGATAGATAGTAGTCATTGATCACGGATCATTGCCGAAAGTGAGAGATCGATGGCCGGGAAGAATTCCAGGGCCAGAACTTGCTCAGATGTTAAAAATATGAGAGCGGGCCACAATTTATACCACGGTTTTAACAAAGTGATATGTGGTAGATGGAGGTGAATTGTGGAGAGAAAAGAAGGTTGGTCTAAAGCCACTCTATCCCACGCCTGCAATCACACACTTACGTGAGGTCATATCCCACGGTCTTATGAAGGAAGGGGATAATGAAAAAGGGGCTAGCACATGAAACTTGGAGTTTTGGAAGTGCACAGGAATAGCTTGTGGGTCTGTTAGGACCTGCACACAGAAGGAAAGGGGGCTTGTGTATAATCATTTTGGGTTCAATCATGAGCCCGAAGATTCAGTGCGACTCAGAAGTTTGAAATATCCTTTGACCGGGAGGTCAGCAGACCCCGCTGAGGTAGGGGAACTGCATCGAAAGTGCTTAGGGAAGAAATATTCATGTACAATGACTAAAATGAGAGCACGAGAAGATTTAGGAATCCAGGAAGAATTGAATACTTTTGGGATCAACAAGAAAAAAATTTATAGGGAGAAAGAAGTTGCTTCAATTTCTGTGGCAGTAAGTATGTTCTGGCTTGTTGGGTCAGCCAGAGGAAAGAATGTTTGCATGTTTTCAAGTTTTTTTGGTGATGTTGTTGCATAAGGAGTGAAGCAACAGAGACATAAAGTGTTGGTTATGAGTTTGATAAAAGAAGCATGAAATATTCTACTGCCATTAGACTTTCAGGTAGTATAAAATTTATTAATGGAATTCATGCAGGGATGAGTTTTTATCACTCTTTTTGCATAATTGATGAAAGGAAATTTTGGTAAGAATTTCCTCTACCAGAGTTAGTTTATAAAATCACAGGATTATATTATTGAATTCATACCGTTGGATGTGGTAAAGGCTAGAGTCCTGTATTAATTCAAATCTTTTAGCTTCTGAATGCACACATTGACATAATAGAATGTCACGCTAATTTGGTTATGGGGTAATAACCAAAGAATTAAAGATAAGAACTGGTTATAGGAATAAATGCCAGTAGGCTAGTCATATATGAGACCAAAACCTGGTTGGATATCGCAAGGTATGGATATGGAAAGGTTATGAGCCACACAGGTACTAAAAGCTTCCTACTTTTAAATAAAACTTGGGCTGCAACCTTTTTTCTAACACTAATGAACACCACATAATTATATTCTTGGTGTAGTGTTCAGGTTGAAAAGGAAGGCATCCAATTAATTGGGAAGACAACGGGAAGTGTGTGGAGAATGTGTCAACAGATTGGCCAAAATTCCAACTCACAGATGGTGAGATACATGACTGAGAGAAAGAACATTATGTAATTCAATGCAAGGTGCGCTGATTAATTATGCATTGAATATTGTACTCATGCATAGTAAGTGATAGAATTGTATACTAAATGCATTGATTGAATGTGTTTGTAAGTACATGCATATATATTACTGCATGGAAATAATTATACTAATGGTTGAAATGTTGCTAACTCGTGAAGTTGAGAACATTGCAGGAATTGTTAAACATTGCAACAGGAAAGTTGCAATCTAGGGTATCACATGAATAGAGACTACAGAAAATTTTGTGTTCACAAAATTGAAATAATAAACTTACTGTTATTAATTATGAACATGCATATGCATAGAATGATGAGTCATTCTATTTGGTTAAGTTGTTTGGTAATTGTGATTGAATTGCTAGGTGTAGGAAATTCTAAGATAATTGCATACGGTGTTGTACATATTGAATTATGATGTACAACAAATACTGACAATTTGTTGGCAATATGCAAGATGAAGCCTTTGAGGAAAATAGTATGCAGTTTGGTGCTTGTGGAAAACCACAAGGAAGGTTGCAATCCTAATTTGGCAACAACCTAGATGATTTATGAAATAGAATTTCATGTTTTGGGGATAAAAGTTGAATTCCCTTTCGAACTAATTAGAGTTCCTAAATGAATTCTTTTATGTTTTCTTGTGATAACTACATGTAGGTGATACAGATGAGATGATGTGGATTAAAGTTGGAATGTTGACTACAAAGAGTAGCTTGGGGAAGCTATTGATTGGAAATCTCTAAGGGAAGTTGGAACTCCAGGAGCCACGATGCTCTAAGACTTTCTAGGCCGGACTATTGTTGAAGCCCAAGGAAAGGGAGGTGCAACATCCGATGGATTGTGTGACAGTGAATGTGTACACTCCTAGGGTGGGACAAGCATGTGGGGAATGAGAGACCATTGGTTGGAGTGTTGTTGAGGTTTGAATGGTTGGAGTGCTGTCGAGGTTTGGTACCTTGGCCTAGACCATGTGGATATATATTGTGAACCGTGGCTATCTTGGGAAGCCATTTCCCTGATAGAGTCATAACCCTGCTCAGGGGTGGAAGGTCTTCTCAAATCAAAAGACAAGTACAATTTGTTGGCAAATATTGAACAAGCAACGGATGCGTGTTGATGATTGTTGTCTTTGATGGCAACAGCAGAAATGGCAAGATATGAAGGATAAAAACCCTTGGGGATTCGGACGTAAAAGCTCAGGAGGAACAACATTGAAGAAAACGCGCGCAGCAAGAGTTTACATAGAAGAAGGAAGACAGAGATCCAGTGACCGTTGGATCCCATCCAAATTTCCCGAAAGGCCGACAACCGTTAGATCTGTAGAAGTTACGAGGGAGATAAGCCATCGAAGATTCGGGGATCAGGATTTCAATATGCAAAGTTCACTCGACAACAAAAATCCTGATTTCGCGATATGCGAAATCCCGACTGAATCTGAACCGTCAGATCAACATGTGATCTATACCGTCCATCTAATTCACAACAACAGTCCACGTCAGCTAGGGACACGTGGCACAACCAGGTAATGACAGGTGTCAGGTAGATCTAACACTTCAGGCACATACAATTCATGAATCAGAGTGACACGTGGCAGGATCTAACATGTGCCAAATCACGTGTGACGTCAGCAGAGGCATCGGCAATCGGGACTTTGATATGTGAAGAACAAACTGCAACAAAAACTCCGAAATCACGATATGCGATTTTGCGATGTAATCACAGCCGTTGGATTAAGAATGAGATCTGGACCATTGATCTTCATCATCAGGAAATCGGGGATCGAGAATCCCAGAGGCATGTGCATAGTGACATCGAAAACGCTGAAACCCTGATCAGAGGTTTGACCGAGGTCATGTGTTGACGGTCTTATAATGCCAAGGTCTATAGCCAGCAGGGCTAGCGCGTGGAAAGGGGCGCATCTGTAATCGAGGATTGGAGAGGTGAGAAAATCTCGATATCAGGAAGTGTGAAACCCCGAAACCCCGACGAGAGGTATGGTGACAGTCACATGATAGACGATCACATGGACCATTGTGTAGCCAGAAGGGGCTAAAGCTCAGAAAAGGAGCATGTCGAGAATCGGAGAATCGGGGGTTCTGAGTACATGTGCATATCGACAATGAGAATGCCGAATTCGCAATGAGTGAAATCCCGATGGGATCTGAACTGTTGGATCAAGCATTGATCGAAGGGTTGTTGTTCTTCTTCATAGTTTAAAGCTTCAGTTATGAATCCGTTAAAATAAATGGACTGATAATGACAAATCGGTTAGTGTTTCAGTTGCTATGACAGATGTCCTTGTTTTACCTATTGGTAGGGGAAGTGGAATCGTCAAGGAAGTGTGTATAAAAGAAAATGAGCGAGACTGAATTTTTTTGGCTGTTCTGAATGGAAAAAGAACGAAACAGTTAGAAAGGAGAAAGGAGAAGATGCTGAGCATGAAATTTAATGACAGGCAGAGGAGAAGAAGAACAGTATGACAAAAGAACGTGATGCAGAAGCAGACTTGTGAAGGAAAAGAAGAATTGCAGAATGATAGAGCAGAACGATAGAGCAAGCAGAAGAAGAGCAGAATGATAGAAAAATGCGATGCAGAGGAGACTTGCTGGGTGGACAGAGAAAGAGAAGAATTACAGAACAGACAAAGAACGGTAAGAAGTGATTTATACGCATAAGTTGTCTGTGT
>CBVK0100964294.1:0-10294 GCA_900067695.1 Picea abies | reverse complement strand
GGTGGGGAAGCTCCTGTTACGCTGGTTTCAAGCCTTGACTCAAGCTCTTTGGATCTTTCCTACAAACCGTGCGATAACAGGTCCCTATTGTTTCTTGCTGAGAAGCTTTTTACTACTTTCTCGGGGATCCCTAGGCGAAGCATCTAGAGGTTTTATTTTAGGCTTTAGCTCTTGCCAGCTTGCTTTTACCTTCTGGGCCTTTAGCCCCTTCTTCCCACAAGGTAAGGTGCAACCCTTAAATGATTGGCCAGCCCAATGCTCGGACCAATGTAATGGGATGGATGGGCGGCAAGTAAGATGGAAAGTGATAAGTATGACGGGAGCAGACGATGACTTTTCATGAATCCCCCCAGTGGCAACTCAAAGCCTATGGGCACAGGCTTACTAGGGCATCCTGTCATTCCCCCCAGACATGGTCAAGTGGATAAGTATAAGATCCAAGCACCCGTTAGAAACAAAAAGAACTAGATTCACATATTCAAATGTTTTGAGGATCAGAGTGACACATACCATGATACCCAAACTCATTACCTCATGGAGCAAGAACCATCTCCGATACAGGACCAAGCCAAGATGATGGATGCTGCAGCTGCTGACAAAGTGGAGGAGATGAAAGGAAGAAAAGATGGGCCCTCCAGGGCCATGCTCAAGTCGATTTGGCTCTTGGTACTCCATGTCTAGGACCTGTGGGCCTCGAGACACAATCTCCTTAGTTATCCCTAAAAGTGGGGGATAACATCTGGCTCCAACTCAGGGACATGTGCTCACCGTAGAGCGCATGAGAACCTCAACATCTCTGGCATAGCCTGTAACCTGCTTGATCTCAATAGCTACTATCAGTAATCATTTGGGGTGGTGATATCACCCCCAGCTCATATATATGAAACTGAAATAAAAGCAATCATATGTACAAGTGTGAAAGCAAACTACTCTAGTAGGCAATGCAATGGTATATACAATGAATGCAAATGCCTACCTACTCTACCTACTCACCTGTACTTGCTTGTTGGCTGGATGTTAGGTGTAGTCAAACGACCAGTGAAACCAATCCAGCGATGCCCCACAATACCTTTGTGCTTCGTCATGAATCAAAACAGTGATAAGTTAAGCACAAAAATAACATGAGTTAGAAAATGTATTATATCAATGGAAACTGTAAGGTCTAACTCATGGAGGCGAGTGGGAGGGATAAAATCATGCCAAGTCAATCTCTAAGGAAAGTGCTCAATCCACTTCAGGAAGGGATCGTGAAAAGTCAAAGGTTCAGAACACCGACTCAAAAGGTCTGCAAGCTGGCTACCTAGGATGTCCTCATGATCTGAAATCCTAAAAGGGATTGACAAGGATCTAGTAAATGACTGGCAAACTCCTAAGGGAAAGTTGAAAAGCTGAGATGACAGACTTATTCTTGAAGTATTCTACCAACCCTTGGACTCAAGGGTTTGCCCAGAGGAAACTCAACACAAAAGACATATCTCCCAACTACACCTCTAGAGACACAACAAAGTAAAGTAATCGGAGGTGGTTGTAGAAAATTGTCACAAGGATCCTTCTTCAAGCAAGCAATGTCAAGACCTGAGCACAATGTGAAGATTTTCAGGTCCTATCAAGCTTGTCAACTGGGTCTGTCTTTGACCACAGATTGACTCTAAAACAACAACAAACATTATCATAACAGATTCAACTGTTATGATAATGTTTGCTGCTGTTTTAGGACAGCCAACAGTCCAAGAACTTCTTGCTGATTTGTTACGGTTGCACTTCCAATTTTAGGTTCTTTAGCATGTAGTTTTAGTAACCAGAAGTTAGCACATGCATATTAAAATAAGTACAACACACCTAAAGATCTTTACAACTGAGAATAAGTAGATCTAAGAAACTAACACATGCATTTTTGTATACAAGTATTTTTGGTCAACATGACCCTGGATAAAACCCCCTCGGGGAAAACCAGTTTGGGATATATGTCTATATAATGATGATCAAAGCAAGAGATACAACAAGTAATGAAATGCAATGGAACGTGTATACATAGCAAGGTCCTCACAAGCCTTGCCACAAGATCCAGAGAAAGAAGTGCCCAAACTTAGGTGCGCCCTCTCCCTTTGTTGCCTTCTGCACTGAACTGAAGCGCTCTAGCTCATCTGTGACCCAATGAAGAAATCCCTCCACAGGAATGTCCTCTCCTATGCTGCCTCTCCACTGAAACTGTCAGAGCCCGAATCCTCCAAGCAGATCTGCTACTAGGTAGCTGCCAGTCCTCTCCACAGGTGCGCCCTCCTCCTAGCAGAAATGATCACCATAAATAAACTGAGCCAGAAACTAAATGCCTCTCTCCACAGAAGCAAGCGCCCAAGCTCTCCTCTCTCTATGCAACAAACCTCATCTTAAGGTGACAAGTCCTCCTCTCTTGATGAGCAAATGAAGGATGATAAATGCACCCTCCTCTCCTAGATGCGCCCCTCCACCATGTAATATGCTCCCTCTCAAGAATGAAGGCTAAGACTCTATGGAAGTACTCTCCATGCAAGCTCCAAGCAACCAAGAGCCTCTCCTCAAGCTCTCAAGGGTTTCTCTCAAACCCTCATGAAGTGCGCCCTCCTTCTCCTCAAGAAATGCGCCCCTCTTCTCTTCTCCAAAACACACAAGTGAAGAATGAAAAATCAATAATACACTTTACCCTCTCTTTAGCCTCCTTTGGCCAACCCTAAAAGATCAATGGCCAACCCTAAAAGATCAATGGCCTCTTTACCCCCTACTGGGGTCTCAACATCCATCTGGTGGGCTCTTCAGCCCCATGGAGGTCCGAACTAATCATCTCCCCATGTGTACCTGTCCAATATGGTACCTGCTCGTCGGGTATGATCCTGCACATCAACAGATATGCCCTCCATGGGCTCATAAGTCACAGGGATCATAGCAATGTCAATCACATCCAATTATCAATTTTATTAAACATGTGCATAAAACCCTTTTCACCTAGTCAAATGCTCAAAGACATTATACAAATCTGCAAGGCAAGTTTGGGGGAGGTGACAGGGCGTCCTGTTGGGCTAGTGTCCACTGGAAATGAGATGTTTCCGGAAGAGATCAAATCCATGTCATGTAAATGGGTGAGGTGGATAAGGGATGTCCTGACAAGGGGTGCAGTGATAGCAGGGAAATGCAAGGCTTACCTGTGGGTGCCTTTGTAGAAGGCGAGCTGCACCTGTCCTGGATGCAAATGTTTCCAAGCCCATTCATGCCTTTTATTCTTATTTCTTTATTGCTTTTTCTTTCAAGAAGCTAATCAGGGGACACTGCCCTGGCGTGGTGACCAGTGGTGACAATGTTACCCACAATCACTTTCACGGAAATGAGAAGGCTGGCTTGTGATGAGACCCCCTTTTTCTTGGCCATGCAACCAAGAGCCACTACCCTGGCGTGGTAACCAATTGCTGGTAGTGTCATACCGCTAGGTGCCCATGGACCTAATAGGCTGTCTCGTGATGAGACCCCCTATCCTCTGACTAGGTCTTGTTTTATTATTTTTATGGGTCCCTCTTGTTTCTTGCTGAGAAGCTTTTTACTACTTTCTCGGGGATCCTTGGGCAAAGCATCTCGAGGTTTTATTTTAGGCTTTTATCTCTTGCTAGCTTGCTTTTCCCTTCTGGGCCTTTAGCCCCTTCTTCCCACAAGGCAGGGTGCAACCCTTAAATGATTGGCCAACCCAATGCTCGAACCAATGTAATGGGATGGATGAGTGGGAAGTAAGATGGAAAGTGATAAGTAGGACGAGAGCAGACGATGACTTTTCATGAATCCCCCCAGTGGCAACTCAAAACCTATGGGCATAGGCTTACTAGGGCATCCTGTCATTCCCCCCAGACATGGTCAAGTGGATAAGTATAAGATCCAAGCACCCGTTAGAAACAAAAAGAACTAGATGCACATATTCAAAGGTTTTGAGGATCAGAGTGACACATACCATGATACCCGGACTCATTACTTCATGGAGCAAGAACCATCTCCGATACAGGACCAAACCGAGGTGATGGATGTTGCTGCTGCTGATAAAGTAGAGTCAATGAAAGGAAGAAAAGATGGGCCCTCCAGGGCCATGCTCAAGTCGATCTGGCTCTCGGTACTCCATGTTTAGGACCTGTGGGCCTCGAGACAATCTCCTTAGTTATCCCTAAAAGTGGGGGATAATATGCCCTCCTTTACAGATTCTGATTACACAATGGAGAGATTCGACCCTTAGAGGGAATGACAAACTCTGTTAAGATTTGACGCCCTTTTCACAGGAAAGATTCAGACAACCACGAAGAATTTCGCCCAACATTAATAACTATAGATGTCCATGACCAATACTCAGGCCTCAACCAATAAATCAGTGCTCCCTCACTAGTTATTCAAGTGGTATATCAAACTCGACCCCTTTTACTCGAAATTCAACCTCTTCTCTGATTTTGACTCCTCCACAAACAATTTACGTCACCAAGCAAAATAACTCAGTTGAAATGAGGCACAAATAATAGATCTGGGTGATCTATTCCCAATATTGATTAGGATGGATAGATTTCGCCATCAAAATCAATGTTCGTTGAGGGTTTCTGTTCTCAACGCTCAAAATCTAGAAGAGCTTCAATTTTCGATTTGATAGATTTGATTGAATGAATGAATGAGGATAATTCCTCTTTTCCTTCTTTTGTATTTTCCCCCCATGAGAAATATTCTATTTTCTCATTAATTAATTAATAAGTCACTTTTATGTCCTTTTACTTCATTTAATAAAGTGACTGTTCTTTTCCTTGCTTTTTAATTAAATGTCTTAGTCATAATTAATTAATATGACTTTTGAACCCCTAGTGACATAAGTCATGATGTAATTCCCTTACACATCTTCCAATCCAGCCTAAGGGAATTAGATAAGCTAGTGGGTTGTTTTTTCCTTGCTTTTTGGTGCTAAGCAGACGGGGACATTACAATTGCTTTATGAAGTGACCCACTTTTATAAAAAGAAGTGGGGATCACTTTTACAATGAACTAACTTTATAAAAGAAAGCTGCATGGAAAATAAATAACTCTAAAATAAAATATTAAAGCTACTTATAGTGATTCACTTTTATTCTTGAAGTGAAATACACTTTATGATGGAGCATGAACTTTTTCAAAAAAAAGTAGCAAAAAGAGAGATTTGAATTCAAGACCTCTTACTTAATAATTCAACTTTTAACCAAGTGGGCTAGCAAAACATATTGTATTGTTTAGCAAGAGGATTGGGGGTGTTGTTGTTGTGGAAGACGACTTGAGAGCGTGCTCAAAAAAACTCTTTTCACACAAGAATTTTTTTCACTTCTTGATGACAACAAGGGTTAGATCTTGGTTAGCTTACCCGGAAAATGCACCTTTTCCTATCTGTTTCTGATTTGCCGATACCGCACAGGGCGCGGGGCAAAGAGCATACGTAGATCTAAAAGAGTAGCAATCCGGAAACAAACAATATAAAACCGAAATAATACTCTATAAAAATTTAAAAAGGGCGTATTCGGGCTTTATACCTCCGGATCTAGCTGAAATGGTCGTATCTTGGGAAAATTAAAACCTTTTCGATTGAAATGAAAAGCGTTCCTTACTGAAACGAGCGCTCCAGACGCAATGGAACAGTCCTCTCAGCCCATAAATGTATGGAAATGGCAGAAAACCGATATGAGGCAACTCGGCTTCACGATCTCGATCTACAACATGAGCATGTCTTCAAACAGGCTTTGATACCATGTTCGACAACACACGTATTTCAATAGAGGACGAACACCCTCAGTAACCACTCACACAACCAGATCAAAGATCACCACACTGATGTTTTGATGTGGTAAAACCCCTACGGGGAAACATCCACGAACCCAACCAACGCGACCACTTGGAGCAGTTTATTAATGCAAAAGAAAAAGATTACAAAGAGCTTTTACAAGAGATTTTCTCACAATCAATCATCGGCTAATGACCCTCCATACTTTTTAAATATAGATAATGGAACAATTGGGTGTTAAGCCATGAATCAATGGCCTTTAAGATCGAGGAGAATATGAACCGTCAGTTCACTCTATTTTGGGAAGATATTGTGACCGTCGGATTTCCTAACTACAAATGCATACTAATGCATACTAAAGAAACACACTAAGAAACACACTTTTACCTAACGACACATTAGACCAAGTAGATCTTAACTAACTCCTAAGTGTCTAAATATCCTAACACTTTGGTGATGAAAAACTTGTTAAAGTTTCAGCTATTATTAGGTTACTTTCAATTTACTAGATAACAATAGCATAGATAGGATCACTGAGAGAAACTCAATCACAAGAGTACACAAGCATTTATCCTGGGAAACCCTCAAGGGGAAGAAAACCCAGCAAAACTTCCTTAATATAGATAGCCAATACAATGCCAAGACAATGAACCAAACAACACAGAAATTCCTCTCCCAAGGATGCGCCTTTCTCTCTCTTCCTTCTTCCGGCAACTGGTAATTGCAGCTTCCTTCAATACTTGTGCACTAGATGAGTGAGTTGAGTGTGTGTCTAAATGAGGCGCTGGCCTCTCTTATTTATACAATTCTGGCACGTGTGGAAGTGTCTCTTCACTGGCAGGGCCGATTTCTTCTTCTAGGTGGTTATAACCACCTTTAATATATTCTGGGCCGACTTCTTATTTAGCCTATTACAATTAGGGTTTGACTAATCCGCAAAAGGGGATTTGGTCATTTACAATACCCGACATGATCAATCCACAAAAGGGGATTGATCTAATCGATAATAAATATATTTTATCTACACAATATTTTAACACTCCATCTTAACAAGAAGGATATTCTTTATCTTTTGATAGGTCACTGGATGTCGACATCAACTAGGTAGCAGCATCCACTGGATAACATCATCAACTGGGCAACATCATCAACTGGATAACTGGAGGCATCCACTTGGTCATCTGGCATCATGATCATTGACTAGCATATCTATAAATCATCAGAAGTTTTGTTCTCTTTATCTTCGCGCAGAAGATACTCTTTCTTTCTTTTGTCTTCATGCAGAAGATACTTCTCTCTTATCTTCACACATAAAATATCTTATCTTCACACAGAAGATGTCCTATGAGTTTTTCCATTCCTTTTATGTTCTCCCTTCTCTTGTAGTCATCCATCTCACCCATCCACTAGGGAGGACTACTACCATAGCTTCACTCCTAGTCATCCCGCATGAACTAGAGAAGCTAAGATGCTAGCCTGGGCAAGACTAGACTCCCTTTCCATGATCCACACAGGATCACGACACAAACCTCAAGAGCCAACTAACCATTCCACATGGTCAAGGTTTGTGTTCCAGGCTACTCAATCCTTGGCTAGAGGAGAGTATCTGCCCGCTGCCCCTTGGATAAACATCCACATTCCTCTCTACGAGGGTGGTCACACCCCTCTCTACGAGGGTATTCTAGCATGTCCCTAGAGTATCCAATACTCAACACTTGGACAGAGGCCAACCTTGGCAAATTTCTCATTTCCCTTCTCTACGAAGGTCTCTTCTTTTTCTCCTTCTCTACGAAGGTCTACCTGTGGGATTGTTCATTCCTTCTCTACGAAGGTCTTTTCTTTTTCTCCTTCTCTACGAAGGTCTAGCTATGGGATCTGAAAAAAATCTCTTGTGGTCCAAAACCTTTCCATGGTATAATACCATGCTACCCATCTGCTGGGCACCATCCATCTACTGGATAGCTTTCATCTTGATCAAAATATCTGGGCACCATCCATCTACTTTTCTAACCGCATCAAATCGCGATCCTTAATTTCGAACTCGGAGACATGGCTCTCTCTTGCACCAAGCTAATAGCTTCTAATCATCATCCTTGAAGTTTTCTTCTGTAATATCCTGGGTGCCTTCTTGAGTTCGAATATTTCTTTCTTTCTGTCTTCATACTGGATCAACCTGCTCCCTCTACATCTATAAGAACGGTACTGGAGCAACCTGTAGTTACCTGCATCTCATCCACTATATCTAAGTATCCATCTTTTTCTTCATCTTGAATATTTTTGTTCTGCATCTTTAGGAGCCTCCTGCTCCTATATAAATACTGGATATTGTCTGGTCTTTATTGACTGTCACCATATCATACGCCCTTCTCATGTTGTCTCTTTCTTCATCCTCTTCTTTGATACTTCCTTCATAAGTCTGCATAGACACTGAAATAAAACGAGGTTAATTAACATTCTCACAAAAAAAACTAACTTGTAATGATAAAGTATTAAAGTAAACAAGATACTAACAATAAACATGAATACTTATCTTTTGTTTTTGTGTGGGGAGGCTCCACGGACTGCATCATTTGCTATCTTTCTTTAGATCAACTATCTTCAACTTAAAGTACATAATCCTTAATTTCTACTAAAGCTTTCTTTGAGGGAGGAGATTCCTCTTCCTCTGCCACATGTGCTTGATACTTTCTTTTCCCTTTTCCTTGAGGACAGTCATAGGAAAAGTGTCCCAACTTTTGACAGTTGTAGCATCTGATCTTTGAAACATCTTTCTTCTTATTTGGAACTTTTACGGAGTTAGCTTCTTTATTGTTCTTCTTGAACGAACTTCTTCTGTTCTTTTGAACTGTAAGAGCTTCCTCTTTGTTAACAATTAATCTCTTATGTTGGTCTGCAAGTCTAGATTCTTCGTGTGTGCAATTTGCCCATAACTTATCAAACTTGGGTAACTTGCTTCTTGCACACACTCCTTGTACAAAAGGAACCCAAAATGTTGGAAACCCATTTAGGGTTGTGGTTGCAAGCTCTTTGTCACTAATGACATCTCCAATAGCTGCAAGTTGATCTCTGATCTGAGAAACTCTTATAAGATAGGATGTGACAGATTTTGAGTTGTCCATCTTCATATTACGAAGCTGATTTCTTGTCCATCTTCATATTACGAAGCTGATTTCTTAACGCAAGATTCTGGCTAATGTCTTTGCTTTCATATAACTTGTTGAGTGCTTCATACATTTGCCTTGCTGTCTGTAGTTCAGATATATGAGGGATCAAGTGATCTTTTACTGATTCTGACACGATTCTCTTTGCTTTCTTTTCATTCTTCTTATGCTTGGTCTTTTGCTCTTCTTCCTCTGGTTCTGGTACACCCACTGTAACATGTTCTAGGAGATCATTCTTGTCTAGAATCATCTGCAACCTATGCTTCCAAGATCTGAAGTTTCCAGATCCTTCCAGCCTGTCTTCTACCCTCATACTTGTAGCCATTCTTTCTTGTAGAAAAAACCCTAGCCCTTCGGGCTATAGAAATAATAAAAAAATCAAATTAATTGGATCTGAAAACTGAACTCACCAAAAGATGTGTTGGACTGAGGCGAGTATGCTGGTATAGTTAGATATCTGAAAATCCAAATTTTGATCCTTGAAACTAGACCAATGGATTTTTGGACTGGTGCTTCTGGTTTTCTGGTACTTCTGGTACTTCTGGTACTTTGTGAAAACTAGGGTTTCACTTTCCAGGAGATCTGGCCATTGAAAAAGTGCGTTGAGGATGTCAAAATGTTCCTTGAGGTAGGGTGCACCTTTCTAGATGGTTTTGAGGCTGAAAACCTTCTTTAATAAAAAACCCTAATTTTCATGTACGACAACAATGACGTTTTTCTTTTTCCTATGAAAGATGCTCTCTTCAGCTTAGCTCTGATACCATGTCAAAGTTTCTGCTATTATTAGGTTACTTTCAATTTACTAGATAACAATAACATAGATAGGATCACTGAGAGAAACACAATCACAAGAGTACACAAGCATTTATCCTGGGAAACCCTCAAGGGAAAGAAAACCCAACAAAACTTCCTTAATATAGATAGCCAATACAATGCCAAGACAATGAACCAAACAACAAAGAAATTCCTCTCCCAAGGATGCGCCTCTCTCTCTCTTCCTTCTTCCGGCAACTGGTAACTGTAGCTTCCTTCAATACTTGCACACTAGATGAGTGAGCTGAGTGTGTGTCTAAATGAGGTGCTGGCCTCTCTTATTTATACAATTTTGGCACGTGTGGAAGTGTCTCTTCACTGGCAGGGCCGACTTCTTCTTTTGGGTGGTTATAACCACCTTTAATATATTCTGGGGCCTCTTTAATATATTCTGGTGCCGACTTCTTATTTAGCCTATTACAATTAGGGTTTGACCAATCCGCAAAAGGGAATTTGGTGATTTACAATACCCGACATGATCAATCCACAAAAGGGGATTGATCTAATCAATAATAAATATATTTTATCT